>JAJTUV010000441.1:600000-769142 GCA_021653895.1 Mastomys natalensis | reverse complement strand
CTTTTCTTTCTTTCTTTCTTCTTTCTTTCTTTTCCTTTTCTTTTCTTCTTCTTTTCTTCTTCTTCTTCTTCTTCTCTCTCCTTCTCCTTCTCCTTCTCTTCTCCTTCTCTTCTCCTTTCTTCTCCTTCTCCTTCTCCTCCTCCTCCTCCTCCTCCTCCTCCTCCTCCTCCTCCTCCTCCTCCTTTTTCTTCTTCTTTTTTTGGTTTTTCGAGACAGGCTTTCTCTGTGTAGCCCTGGCTGTCCTGGAACTCACTCTGTAGACCAGGCTGGCCTCGAACTCAGAAATCCTCCTGCCTCTTCCTCCCAAGTGCTGGGATTAAAGGCGTGCACACCACCGCCCGGCTGCAGTTGTTATGAAAATGTGATTTTGATTTACTCCCAGAATGTTGACTGGTTCTTTGTAAGACTTAGGAGTCCAGGTCTGTGTTGTTACTATGGAGGATGTAGGCTATGTATTATTATTTTGTGTGTTTTGTTGGTATGGTGTATGACCACGTAGAACAGGCTGACCAGGATCTCATAGTCCTCTGCCTCTGTCATGTGAGGGCTTGGGTTACCAGTAGTCACCACCACACCCAGCTTACCTACACTGATTGTGTTGATTTGGGTGCCCAGGCATTCTCTGCCCAGCTTCCCCGCTGAGCTGGGATTCATGTGGTTGCCTAGCCGCGCATGCTGGAGCAGTGTCCATCAGGATGTGTCACGTGCAGCTGGTCCTGTTTCTGGAATCAAGTTCTCATAGCCCTTCCTGGGCCTGTGCCAGGGTCACACAGCTGTTGTGACCCTGCTGCTGTTCATAAACAGCTTTAACAGTGCCTGTGTGTCACCTGCCCTCTGCTTTCCCAGGGCTTCCCTTTGGGTCTTCGTTCAAAAGTAGGACTTGCTTATCCCATCTTGCTGCTAATACTTAACATTCACTTAACCTATATGGGGGTGGAGGCTTAAGATGGAGATAGACTATGTACCCAGGTTCACCCCAATCTCCTGCGCAAAGGAGAGACGTCTGGTCTGCTATCGCTGGGTACAGAAGAACTGAAGACAAAAAGAATGAGGGTCCTTGGGGTCTTACCCTGCTCTTCATCTCTCTGCATCTCAGATGGCAGCAGTGTGCGCTGATGGCTCCTTGCTTCTCTCTGTCCAGCCTCCAACTCTTTCTGGGTAGTCACTTGTGACTCCATTTATCTGAACCTTCCCCAGGGAAGGCCCTAGGGTGGGGCTAGTCCAGGTTCTGCAGCCGTGCACCATCTCCAGAGGGCTATGTGGCCACTGCCTGCTTCCTGCTGGGTAAACTGGTTGAGGACTGTGCTGAGCCGGCCCAGGTGTCATGCCTGTTCTCTAGGTCACAGTGGAGCAGGGTTGGACACCGTCAGAGGATGACAGGACAAGGTACCAATCCCCCACAGGTGTGCTACAGGCTAGTCTGATCTAGACAAGTTCTCAACCTGGGCTTCTTTTGTCAGTTGACTCCAGGTTCCTTTTGGTTGACAACCAAAGCTAGATGGGAAGGTTGTGGTTTGAATAGCGAGGAACAGAGGGAGGTGTGTGTCTGGGAAGGACACCCACATTTAGAGTTTTGCTCAGCTAATGGTCTGTGTTCAAAGAGCGTAATCATGTATTTATATGTGTATGTGTCTGTGAGTGTCCTTCCTGAGCATTCTCCATATGTTCTTTGTAGGCAGAGGCTCTCCCTGAGCCCAGGACTGACATTTTTGGATAGGCTAGAGGCCAGCCAGTCCCAGAGATCCTTCTGTCTCACCCTCATCAGAGCTGGGGTTTCAGGTGTATGTGGTGTCTGGCTTGTTCAGTGGGTGCTGAGATATATACTTCACTCCTGAAGATTGCATAGGAGAAGCTCTTATTTGTTGGGCCATCTCTCCAGCTCCGGTTGGCGGTTCTTTTGGACACTGTCTTGTTGGAAGGGCTAGGAGGGAGAAGGGCTCTTCCTCAGTCTCCTCTGCTCATTCCTCACAGATGGAGATGCAAAGTGCAGCTGAGTGGCAGGGCAGATGACAGAAGATCAGAGAAAAGTCTTGAAACCCAGCTGGGTTTCATCAACTGGAAGAGGGCTGGGCCAGGCTTGACTCCAGAGCAGGGATACCCAGAGTCCTTGCTGCTGCCTACGCCCTTCACCTACTGGGCCCAGGAGGCTGCTAGGCCCAGCCCCTGCCCCTGGTTGTGAGTCAGACAGACCTTGGAGCAGTGGGAACACCCATTAGCCTGTAGAGCTGTCAAGGGAAGGCCAACAGACTTCAAGCCCCCTGCTTGGATCCTGAAGCCCAGCTGCATACCAGAATATGGGAGGTGTTCACTTCAGCAGCTGAGCTGCCAGCAGAGGCCATGGTGGGATCAAGGCTTAGGACCTGGTTGTCAGAATAGAAGGCTTCACAGAACTTAGGCCCTGATAGGGCACGGGAAGGTCACTGGGGTGTGCCCTGTGGTAAGAGGAAGGGATCTTGATTTCTGTTCTTTCTGCATCTAATCCTTCTCCTGAGACATCCTCTGCAGAAATGCCCTTGAAACCCTGTGGTAAATCATCTGTGGTCACCTCACTGAGCACATAGTAGGTCTTTAGGCAAAGCCTCGAGGTCTGGAGGATGGCAATGACTCTTGGGCTTCTTGTCTTAGTCTGCTTTCTATTGCTGTCACAAAACACCCATAGCTGGGTACTTATATAAAGAAGGGGCTGGGATACAGATCAGTTGGTACAGTGTTTGCCTGGCATATACAGAGCCCTGAGTTGTGGTGGCTCCAGGCTACATGAGACCCTGTGTCAAAAATTCAGGAGGAAAGTAAGTATGTGCTCTATTAACTTGTTACCTTCGCAACCTTGGGGAAATTATTTACGTTCTCAGAGTCATTTTCAAAATAGAGGTTGAAACACATATCCCTAGTGTCATACATAGAATGTTATCTCTGAGAATATAGTCACCATCCCCATCAGAGCAGCTGTGACTATTTGCAAAAGACTCTTAAGACTGGGTCTGTTGGCTGTTAAATACTCATTTAGAAGGACAGGTGTCAGAGAGTCATTGGACCCAACCTCGACTACTTCCTCCAGCTCCCAGCCAGGTGCATGTACTCTTGCCCTAAGTGCGTGTGGCCCTGACTTGGCTTGAGCAGGTAGATGGTGGGAGGTTTGTGGAGCTGTAGAGATGTGTTTTCACATACTACTGATGAAAGGTAAACTGAGGCTGTGTGCAGGAATGCGCTTTGAGAATGTAAGCTTGGAGCCTTTGACCCAGACATTCCAGTTTTGATAGGTCCTACTCTTGGTGACTGATGGGATTCCACCCTCTGGCCACTGTCATTGTTGAAATCAGCACAGCTGTGGTCACCTGCAGGTCACCTCATGGTATCGGGTCACGAGTGCTAACACTGTTGTGTAAGTTGAGGCTCTGTCCCTCCCAATGTGATAACTTAACTCTGGCCAGAGGAGAGGACTCCTTGGTAGTCTGACCAGAAGCTCTCCATCTTCCTGTGACCCCAGCTCAGCCCATTGGCTTGCCAGGCTAGATTTGGGTGGAACCTGTTGGTGCTGTGAGGTGGATAGATTATGTCACATTCCAGGGAAAAAGCCTCAAAGTGTTGTAATCCTATATTCCAGCACTTGGAAGGCTGATGCAGGAGGAATCGCTGTAAGTTGTTGAGCAACTAGCTAATTTTGAAAGGTAACAACTGAACCAAACAGAAAAGTTGAATCTGTGCAGTTACAAGATGTCAGACAGAAACATTGTATCTGTGCAGTTACAAAGATGTCACAGACAGAAACATTGTAATCTGTGCAGTTACAAAGATGTCACAGACAGAAACATTGTATCTGTGCAGTTACAAAGATGTCACAGACAGAAACATTGTATCTGTGCAGTTACGAAGATGTCACAGACAGAAACATTGTATCTGTGCAGTTACGAAGATGACACAGACAGAAACATGTACTGTGCAGTTACAAGATGACACGACAGAACATTGTATCTGTGCAGTTACAAAGATGCACAGACAGAAACATTGTACCTGTGCAGTTACAAAGATGTCACAGACAGAAACATTGTACCTGTGCAGTTACAAAGATGTCACAGACAGAAACATTGTATCTGTGCAGTTACAAAGATGTCACAGACAGAAACATTGTATCTGTGCAGTTACAAAGATGTCACAGACAGAAACATTGTATCTGTGCAGTTACGAAGATGACACAGACAGAAACATTGTATCTGTGCAGTTACGAAGATGACACAGACAGAAACATTGTATCTGTGCAGTTACAAAGATGACACAGACAGAAACATTGTATCTGTGCAGTTACAAAGATGTCACAGACAAAAAATTGTATCTGTGCAGTTACAAAGATGTCACAGACAGAAACATTGTATCTGTGCAGTTACAAAGATGTCACAGACAGAAACATTGTATCTGTGCAGTTACAAAGATGTCTCCTTCAGTGTCACTTGTAGCTATGCACAAAAAGAGGTCACCATAAAGACCCATTGCTGGGAATTAGATTAAATAAGTGCTGGATCCACCCTACAGTGGCCTTGAGGTAGATGAGGCAGGCACTTGTATTCTGATGTAAATAAGTGCTGCATCTAGACCCGAGGAATACTTCTACTACTTCCACTTTTGATATGGGTGGACCTTTCTGGGTACCCCACCTGCACCCCTTTTCAGGAACCTTAGGTCCCTCTTTCCCACCTAGAATGTCCCCAAAGCTACACCCAGGAGAGTGGGAAGGACCTGATGGGGTCGGCAGCCACCCCTGCCTTTTGTGAATAAGGTCCTCACAGGCCAGTGGGTAATAGCCAGCTGGGGCAGCTCTCCCCTGCTCAGCAGGTATCATGTCACCAAGCCTTTTATCCTATAAAGCTGTGAACTAAATACCTCTCCAGGTGACAGTCTAGGTGTGAGTCTAATGATGGGGTTAAGATTAGAGGCCCAGACCAACTCTGATGGGCGGGCCAGCTGCAGGAGGCTCCTGCTCATGATGTCCCAAGGTTTTTACCAGCTGGCTTTGATCTCTTCTCTGGGTTTCTTACTGATGTCCCTAAGGGCAGTCCTCAATGCAGCCGAGCTCACACTGTGAAGCTCAGCCTCAAACAACTGGAACCGTCTCAAGTTGAGGACGGGTCCAGGAAAACGAGGTTTCTGTCCAGAAAGAAACCAAGGCTGTGTTTGCTGTAGCGTCCGGGATCAAATGATGGTGTGGTCCCCCGCGGTGGAAAAATACTTCCATCCAGCTTTGCCTATTAATAACGGCGGCCAGCCCGTAAAAATTAATGTGTCAACTCCCTGGGAGCCCAACTATCTCAGACGTTTGATCGCCTTCCTTGAGCCTGCCCGCCCTCAAAAATGTTCTCACTCTGTATTTTCTCTTGATGGGTTTGCAGGAAGGTAATTAAATTATTAAAACTTTAATTGCCTTCCTGAATGTAATTATCGCCTGCCAAAGGACACTTTTTATTCAGGGGCTGAAAAAAAAAACCTCCATTGCTGTCCTTCGTCTTTCCAGAAATGGCCTTGCTGCTCAGTGCCCAAGCTGGCCACACATTTGCTTTTCTCTCTTTAATGTGGGCAAGTGTGGAACAGGCCCTCTTGATTTGCTGGGAGGGTGAGGAAGGATGCCTTCCCCAGTCCTTTGAGGACTGAGACCCACTGTACACCTTGGAGGGAGCCGGTCCTCCAGGAGTAGCCACAGTTGAAGATGATGACTCCGTTTCTTTTCTGTTCTGTGAAAAAAACAAAACAAAACAAAAAAACAGCTAACAAAAACAGCTTAAGAAAGGAGAGGCTTGCTGTAGCCCACAGTTTGGAGATATGGTCCCTCATGGAGGGGAAGGCAGGGAGACAGGAGTGCCAGGCAGCAGCTCACACTGCACTTGAAGTCAGGAGGCAGAGAGAGATGGATGCTGGTGCTTAGCTCATCTTCTCCCTTTATTCGGTACCAAACCTCATTCATGGAATGAATGAATGGATGAATGATTGGTGCCACCCACATTTGGGGGGACCTTCCTATCTTGCTTCTCTAATGTAGAAACTTCCTCAAAGATACGCCCAAAGCCCAGGATTTTAGATGATTTTAGATCCTGTCAAACTAACGTCTCTATTAACCACAAACCCCAGGCTGTCACTGTGTGACAAAGGGGGTGCCCTTGAACTTCTGATCCTCCTGCCTGGACCTGCTGAGTGGAGCACGTGATGTTCAACACTCTCTTGCAATCTCCTCAGTCCTTTGTTGGGGGCAGGGGTGTAGCAGGGAGGAAAGCAGGGATGGAGGTCTTTGACTGCAATCTTCTACCATACTCTGTGCCAAGGACCAAGTCAATGGTAGCAGAGCAATGTCCCCATGACCAGGAGCAGCAATGTCCCATGACCAGGAACATGACCATGAAGGGGAACAGTGACATCCCTATGACTGGGAACAGCGATGTCTCAATGATGGAGAGCAGTGTCCTCTCCTTGTCTTCAGACTGTTGTTGGCTCAGCCATTTTGATGTCCATGAAGGTGATACAGCCTGCAAAAGGATCAAGTTCCAATAAAGGCTGTTTCCCTAGGGTCTCTGAATAATGGGACATAGCCAGGCTCCCTGCAAAGGCTGGGTCCTCAAGAATATTTGGAATCAGATGTGACTGTAGGGTGGTGATGGTTACTTAGCAGGGCACAGGCCTCATGGCCATGCAGGCCTAGATGGGGGCTCAGTATGGGTTGGAGATGCTGAGGTGAACATCGGTTTTGAAAGTTAGCATTTAAAAAAGTATTTATTTTATTATATGTATGTGTATGTGTGTGCATGTACACATGTACACATGTATGTACATGCCTATGAGTAGGCATGGAGAACGGAAGAGGACATCAGGTCCCCAGGAACAGGAGTTACAGGTGGTTGTGAGCTGCCAAATGGATGCTGGGAAACCCATGTCCTCTACAAGAGCAGTAAGTGCTCCTAACCACTGAGCTGCCTCTTCAGCCCCAACTTTACATTTTTAATTTATATAATATAACTTATATATAATATGCAATATATTTGTACAATGCATTACAATCTATATTTTTACTTATGCAATAAACTCTAAATTATCATTTAATATAATATTATATACCCTACTTTAAATACACTGTGTAAAGCAAGAAATAACTCACCGAACGAAGCATTTGTCAGAGCAGCTTAGTGGCAGGGGAGACGGCTGTTTATAAACCGCCTCCTGGATAAACTCAAGGACCCGAGTTCAATCCCTCTTAAGGGAGGTGTGGCAATTTGTGTGTTCACTCCTGACACTTGGGAGGTCGAGTGTCCTAGCTGTTTGCTCATCAGTCACTTTAGAGTCACTTCTGCTGAATTGACGAGCCCAGGTTCAGAGATAGACCCTGTCTGAAAAAAACAATGAGGAGAGATAGATCAGCAATTAAGAACACGGGCTGCTTTTGCAGAGGTCTTGGGTTCGATTCTCTGCCACCCACTTGGTGGCTTACAACCATCCAGGTTATCTGATTTCCTCTCTGGTATCTGGTAGTAGGCCATATGTATATGTATATGTATATGTATATGTATATGTATATGTATATGTATATGATTATATGTATATGTTATGTATATGTATATGTATATGTATATGTATATGTATATATGTATATGATGTATATGTATGCATATATATGCATATATACACACACACATATGTATATGCATATATATGTATATGTACATATACACACATATGTATATATATGTATATATATACACACAAATATACAGACAAAATACTTATGCATATATAAGAAACAATCAAATCAATAAATAAAAGGCAAAGAATGAGGCAGACACTTGAAGATCTCCTTCTGACCTCCTCACACATGTGCACTCAGTGTACCCAGATCACACACATAGGGGAGAGGGAGGCGGGGTCTAATAAGGAAGTCACAATTCCAGATAGTCTACATGGCTACGGTTAAGTCCTGACGGTGGTATAATGGGGTGGAGCTTCTGGGGAGCAGCGGTGTGCTTCTAGTTTGTGACACAACTCAGCTGGCTACATCACTCCTTGGACTCATCCCCAGCAAACGAGATGACTTGTCCCGTCCCTCTCTGGGGGATCCTGTTCCCCAGTTTTCAGGACTGGCCTGGAGCTCCCGTTGGGAGCCGAAGGCAGGCAGTCTTTCATCATGGGGACTGGGCCTGCTCACTGGGAGTGAGGAAGTGTGGCCCCAGGCCCATTTGGTCTTGGGGTAAGATTTCAAAGGTCCCTGTTTTGAAATTATGAGACCACCGAAAAAGCAGGCTGGGGCCAAAAATGACTGTAAAAGGTAATAATTGTTAATAACTTGGCATCCTCCTGTCAGTGCCAGCAGCCGGGGTTTGGCAACATGAGGGGCAACATTGTAAGCAAATAGGAAGGGCAGCGGCCGCCCGTAAAACCCCTAACCACACCATAACTGAATATATAAATGTGAATTTTTAATTCAATTTATAGCTTAACTAAGGATCTTTGCACCAGTGTCAAGGGAGGGGTAAGTGTAAGGCTCATAAAACAGTGGAGGCCTTGCTGACTCGGGCCAGGCCTGCGGGAGGGGCTGAGCTGCCTAGGCATTTATTGGAGAACCTCAGGACATTTTAAGTAGAAGAGGCTGTGGGGTGTGTGTGCGTGTGCGTGTGCTTGTGCGTGTGTGTGAGAGATAGACAGAGAGAGAGAGAGAGAGAGAGAGAGAGAGGAGAGCATGACAGACAGAGTCAGACAGAGAGAGATACAGAGAGAGAGAGAGAGAGAGAGAGAGAGAGAGAGAGATAGAGAGATTGAAAGTCACTGACTGTCTATTGCATGGGTTGGTCTTAGCCTGGTGGTCTCAAGGTGAGAGGGTCACCATCCTGGGTGGCCCTACAAGGTGCTAAGAGAAGTTGACTTTCTCCTTTAGTGGGTTTTGGTCTTGATTTTCTCCAAGCAGACTGGCTCGTGAAGGCAGAGTGCCAGAGGTCGTGAGAAGGTTCCTTGTGGGTGCTGGTGAGCTCGGTTTCCCTGCCGGCTTCCTGGGAGTTGCCCACCTCCCCCTGCTGTGCAGGACCGCCAGATACAAATAATGTTTTTATTTTTTATTTATTTATTTATTTTTTTGAAACAAAACTTTGTGAAAAACAGTCCAACGCTCTTCTTTGGAGTCATTAAGATTCACCACTTGAAAGCCTCACCTCTAAGAAAACAGTATTGCGTGTGCCACCTGGGGCTGCGTTCGGCGACCACATGTGCTTAATGTCCTTTTAAAGCTCAGAATTCCTCATCTCGATGAAGTGACAGCTGCCACATTGCTTGTTAGCTATGTCCCACGGCCAGTGCTGTCTGCTGGGGCCCAGGCTGCTTCCACAGTGGGACGGCCTTTTGGGAGGTTTCCGTGAGGATAGGCAGCTTGTTCCAGACTGCGCAGGGTGCTGATGGGCCTGGGATCTTCAGGGCCTGTGGGTTCCAGGATTGCCCCAGCCTGTGGCAGGGTAGACGCCCAGCTATCCCATCTTTATGTTTACTGTGGGTCCATCTTGTGATTTTATGAGCTTATTATGGTAAATGAATGTCTATTAGTTCTATAGAGGGAAGGGTTTTGTTTTGATGCTTGGTCATGGGCATATGAGAGCTTTGACCACATTTACCTCCTCGGGTCTTGCGCCCCCTCCCCTCACCCACCCCACATAGGCCATCTTCCTCCCCTTCTTCATGAGGGTTTCCAGTTGAGCTGTTCTAGAGAGGTGTGGGGACCCAGAATCTACCGTGCCAGGCTTGTTGTGCACGGGAGGATATTATCACCTCCAACAGTCAGTCCTGGTCCCAATTTCCAGCCTGTGTCATGTTGCATGTAGTATTCCGTTCGAAACCATGGCTTAGGAGACATTATCAGCTCAGAGAGGCATTTGGAATTCAGTTCTGGATGCTAAGAGAGACAAGCTCTTCAGAAGGGAATCATCAGCTTTTGCTATGGAGGCCCTAGGCCCCCATTCACCCCACCAGAGACCCCCCTCTCCCCTCAACAGCGTCTCTAGCCTCTCAGTCACCCCTGGGGGTTCTTGTGAGAATCTGAAGCAGCATCTCCTGGCAGATTACCACAACTTTTGGATCTGTGACCTCTGACCTGAGCCTGGGCTTTCTTGAGTCTCCCAAGTACTGTTCATGAGGGGGACCCCGAGTGAGGAAAGGGTTCTTTATGGGGGGGTTATTGGAGGTCCATATGGCCCCTGGCTTCTGGGACTTGATGTTTTCCCATGAGGGATAGTGTACCCAGAATAGGGCTGGGTGCTTTTTCCTCCTGTGTCAGGGAAAGGGTATAGGGTGGGGTCTGAGTCAAGAACTGTCTGGACCCTTGGGTGTCTGTAGGTTCATCCAGAAAGTCCTGAGCTCCCTCCAGGACAGCTGGGAAGGTGACTGACCTGGCCAGTCACTAGGCTTTGGGTTGGGGTGAAGACACTCTCAGTTTCTCTGGCCTCGGGTTCTCTTGTGATTGGGGTGGGGAAGGTATGGGATGAGATACAGCAAGCTCTTGTACCTAGGCTCCACCAAAGACGTTGTCAGGGGCAGCAGACGGTTCCTTCCCCAAGCGGAGGATAGAAACCCATTGGCTTCATGTGCTTCTATCATTCGTCACACAGACAGGACTTAGAGCTGGAGACAGGAGACTGAGCCCACTTCTGGATGGACCTCGGATGACCACTCTGCTGTGGAGCCTGGGGACAGTCAGGTTTTGGGTGTGACACCCCCAAGGGATATCACTTCATCATATATTCTTCAAGCTGGTGGGAATGAACAGATGTGTCTGTGGGTCTCAAGGCTGAGATAATCCATCTGTCCATCCCACCCTCCATCCCAGGATACAGAAATATGGATATTCTGCCCTAGAACACAGACATGGCACATGCACACACACACGCATGCATGCACGCACATGCACACACATGAATTCATGCACACACGTGCACACACACATGCATGCATGTACACACACATGCACACACATGCACACGCACACATGCACACATGTGCACACACACGCACACACACACACACATTTAAAGGAAGCTGGGCTCCTTCAAACCTCATTATGTTTTGTCTTACTCAGGTAAAGGTTCACCCATCAACAACTTTGAGAGCTGCTGCTGGCCACCCTGAATACATTCACCCGTAAGCCTCCCCGGGCTAGTTCTAGTTCTAGCCTCTCACTCACCCCTGGGGGCTCTCATGAGAATTTGAAGCAGCATTTCCTGGCAGATTACCACAACTTTTGGATCTGTGACCTCTGACCTGAGCCTGGGCTTGCTTGAATCTTCCAATTACTGTTCATGAGGGGGACCCCGAGTGAAGAAAGGGTTCTTTATGGGGGGGTAATGGAGGTCCAGATGCCCCTGGCTTCTGGGACTTGATGTTTTCCTATGAGGGATAGTGTACCCAGAACAGGGTGAGCCTCTGCCCCCAGTTCCCAGTGTGTTTTCCACACACGGCCTGTTCTCCACATTTCACAGGGATGGGATTCCGCCATGCGGGTCCCTTGCTCAGCACCAAGCTCTCAGCACTTGCGCATGCTCTAGGTGGCTCAGCTTTGTGAGGGAAGAATATTGAGCCTCCTGGAAAGACCACATCTGTTGATCCAGATCTGCTGAAGGACACACGTGTTTTAGAAAAGCGGCTTCTCCATGCTCTCCCTGCCCCACACGGCAAGGTTAGCATTTATACATTCACATGTGTTGATACAGAAAGACACACATACACACGGGATTTGTGTATGCACATAGCTACAGGTATGGATATGAATATACCCCACACACACTCATTTACACATATGGGCATGGTACACACATTCTCACATGTATCCAGGTGTCATGGTGCACACGCTTCACAGAGGCACACACCTATGCATGAACAGTCACAGATCTAGAGAGGCACCTGGCCAGTGTCACATGAGACTCCTTATGGTCTTCCTCCTAGTGAGCAAAGGAGTTCTGCATTGAGATAAGCATACTGGCTGGCCCACTCAGGGTGCCCAAGCCATTGGCACTAGTGCCAACCCATTTTACAGATGAGAAAGTAGAAACCTCACAGACCTCAAACTTAACACCAGGGGAGTCGGCCCTCCTGCCCACGGCATTTCTCTCGCTTCCATGTTATAGGGATGAGGGCAACACCAAAGGAAATCTGGTCTGTGATGAGGGCTTGGCATGTGTGTCCAACCACAGTTATAAGATGCTGCCAGGTTACAGACAAGCCCTGGGCTGATGTCAAGGCCAGGAAGAGACCTGGGAGGATTTGAACTCAGCACTCTCTGACTCCAAGCCTGGGTTCCAGGATAGCCAGGGGAGCACATTCCCCTCTCTGTGAGCATGGGCAGTGTGTAGGAGGTGGGGGTACAGCAGCTCGCCTCCCTGGAAAGTTCCTATTTCCTGAAGCAGACTCTGGTCAGTGACAGGCAGGTTCCTGCCCTGCCCTCCTGGCCTCTGTCCTGGCCCAGTGCCCAGCACCGCAGCCTGTTTTCCAGACAGGAAATATGAATCAAAACAGCACGACACACTGTGCTGTAATTAGTGCTGGGCTGGGTTGCATAAGCCTGACGAGAGCTGCCCCTCATAACCACCAGTGAGGGCTCCTGGCCTTCAGCCACACAAGGTGGATCTCTCCTGAGCACTGTCGGTGTTCCCAGGAGCCCTGCACATCACCTGAAGAGATCAGGATAGCGGGAGAGAGAAGGCAGAGATGGACAGATGGACAAACACAGTGGGTGGGGTTGGGGAGCAAAACAGGCAGAAACAGAGATGGATGGACACACGTAAAGGAAGACAGACAGGAAAAGAGGGAAGTGGAGAAAGAGAGATGAGGGGAGAGAACAGGGGAGAGAGAGAGGGGGAGGAAAATGAAAGGAAAGAGAAGAGAGATGAAAGGAGAATGAGAGACAGAGACAGGGGGAGGGAGAGGGAAGGAGGGAGAGAGAGAGACAGAGAAGAAGAGAGAGTCAGAGAGGGAAAGAGAGTCAGAGAGGGAGAGTCAGAGAGGGAGAGAGAGGGACAGAGAGAGACAGAGAGACAGAGACAGAGAGAGACAGAGACAGAGAGAGACAGAGACTGGGCCCTTTGGTCCAGCTTGATCCTGCTGTTCCTGAAGGAGGTTCATGGCTTCACTTGGGCTCCTGTTTGTTCTGGTCTTTTCCAGCATTGTGGAGGCTCCCCATGAAGAGTATTAGGGAGGAGTCAGGTGTTCCTTCCCTGACTCCTCACCCTCAGGCTCCTGGCCTCAGGCCCCGCCTCCTCCCTGGGTTCTCCAGCCTTGTCCCAGCCACTCTATTCTGTTCCGTCCAGAGCCAGCTCTGT
The DNA here is from genome assembly GCA_021653895.1 of Mastomys natalensis. Classification (NCBI taxonomy): domain Eukaryota; kingdom Metazoa; phylum Chordata; class Mammalia; order Rodentia; family Muridae; genus Mastomys; species Mastomys natalensis. Next base: position 755,826 of record JAJTUV010000441.1, on the reverse strand, counting down.
CTGTCTCCATCTGTCTGTACGTCTGTCCTTCATCAGTGTCAGCGGCCTGCCAGGCAGTCTTGCCAGCCGTCTGTCTCCAATCTCATCTCCTTCATCTCTTGTCTCTTTTGCTTTTCCTTTCTTATTTTGCCTTCAAACAAATCTGCAGGAGGATGGAGGGCTCGTAGGGCCGCACAGACAGCAATGGGCTATTGGGTGCCTCCTTCCTGTGACCTCCCAGCCTGTGGCCTGCGCCCTCATCCCTCACCTTTGCTCCCTCTGGCTTTTCAGCCCTTCCTGCTCCTCCCCCAAAGACCCCCCAGAAGTGGTCCTCCTGGAAACGCCATTGCCCTCCCTGACTGACCCCACAGCACTGACTCTGCTTCCCTGGTGGTCTTTCCTCTGGTCAGTGAGGTGAAAGGTCACCAGCTGCTGGAGGAGGGCCTGGGGTCTTTGAGGGCATCTCACTGGGTGTTCCCCACATGGGGTCCTTGGGTCCCTATGGGTTTCGAGGGCCACTGCTGCTGTGTGAAATCTGAATAACTCCTTCTTTTTCTCACTAGTGTTTGGACTCAGCTTGTGTGCTCCTGGAGTCCCTGCTTTTGTAGTTAGGGTGACAACGCCCACTGCAGGGTGACAGCAAATAAACATGTCCTCCTTGATTATGTGAGTCTGTAACTGAGCTCCGAACCATCAGACCCAGGTCCAACATCATAATCATCTTTTGAAGAAGACAGTGTTGAGTTCCCACGATGCTGCACACCTGGGCTTTGGGGTAGGCCCATGGGGCGGAGCAGTTCAGTGGATGGCACTGGGGCAGTGTACAGACTCACTGTTAGTCTTGGCACTATGACAGCAGCTGTCATACAAATTGGCACATTTGACCTTTGGAGTAAGGGGGCAGGCTCAGGGGTGGGTATCTGTCTCCAACTCTCCTCACTGGCTTCATCCCTAGTCTTAACCATCCGGGGCTCATGGGGCATGGTGCTGATGACTGAGGAGTAACTGGGCCTGCTTTCTGCCCTTCAGAGAGGAAGTCCAGCAGGGGACAGATCACCATTCAAGTGACAGGATGTGGTGGGGTAACCTTGTCTGTTCTGGCAGGAATGCTTGAGCTTCGGGTCTTTGTGATTTGACTGGTGGAATGAGAAGGGTTAAGGAGAGAGGGAAGTTGTCTGGGCGGGGATGGCGTGTGCAAAGGTCCTGTGGCACAGCAGTTCTTGGTGCAATTGTAGGAGTCGGATATGCCAACAGGATTGGAGAAAACAATGAGACAGAGATGGTGGAGGTTGGCCTGGGGTTGAAAAGGCAGATCCAGAAGGACTTGAAGGCTACCTGGAGGTGTCTGGCTTCCAGCAGGCCAGAGAAACCAAATCTTGTGCCACAGTGCATGGCAATGCCAGGACAGCCGACAGAACCTCTCCGAGTGTCACCTGCCTAGTGCAGGGGAGACCTGCAGCCAGGTTCTGCCTCAGATGTGGGGACATCAGGACAGATGTCTGTCTCCCAGGCCCTTCTGCAGGATGCTGGCATCCTACAGTTAAGGGCTCCCTCTGTTTCAACTCTTTGAGTGTACGGTGGCCATTTGTAAACCATCGTCTCCCATTCCAGATCTGCAGCAGAATTAAGCTCAGCTGTTAGAAAGAGGAATCACGCATACTACGCAGCCGACTCAAAGCCTGACACTCGAGGGCGAGTGAGATGGCTCAGTGCTACCAGCCCAGTGGACTGAGTTTGATGCCCAGAACCCACGGGAACGTGGGTGGTGAGAACTGACCCCACAGAGTGGTCCTCTGACTTCCGCACATGCACGTGCGCATCATACATGCATAGTAATGGTAAATAAAGACAGAAAGGAAACTTGAAAACCCTGCTGCGTCAGAGAAGCCAGATGGACGTGCAATCACCTGCAAAGGCCCCCAGATCGCATTTCTGAAGGAGACAATATTTGTAGTTTTAGACCTGATACAGAAAAACTAAATTGAATTTGAAGGCAAAAGATTATTTATTTAAATTTAATTAAATTTATTTAAATATTTAAATATATTACTTTTTTGTATGTATGATGTGCATGTGTGTGTGCATGTGTGTGTGTGCGCGCGTGTGTCACGGGTATTGGCACTTGTGGAGGTCAGAGGACAAGTTCTGTGGAGTTGGTTTTCTCCTTCTACCTTTATGTGGGTTCTGGAGATCAAACTCAAGCTGCCAGGCATGTGCAGCAAGCCCCTTTACCTGCTGGCCCATCTTGTTGGCCCCAAGCCTGAGACCTTTTGATATTAGATTTGCCAGGGATATAAAAGGAAGCTCTCTGACAGTCCTTAAAAGTTTCTGGTTTTTTAAATCATTAGCTGTTTGGGAAATGGTTTTATTTTTAAATATACCTACCCATATCTGTGTGAATTGTAAAGAACACCTGCTATTTCCCTATCCTCGCATATCCATATTTTTCAATAATTTAATTATTTATTCACTGTACACCCCAATCACAGCTCCCTTCTCCTTTCCTCCCAGTCCCACCTTTACAAATCCAATTTCCCCTCCACTTCTCCTCAGAAAAGGGGAAGCCCCCTCTCCCCGCTTGGGTATCACCCTGACCTGGGACATCTAGTCCCAGCAGGACTAAGTGCTTCCTCTCCCACTGGGGCCCAACCAGGCTGTCCAGTTAGGGGAAGGGGATCCAATGGCAGGCAAGAGAGACAGAGACAGCCCCTGTTCCAGTTGTCAGGGTCCCACATGAAGACAGAGCCACACATCTGCTACAAATGTGTAGGGGTCTAGGACTAGCTCCCAAATGCTCTTTGGTTGGTGGTTCAGTCTCTGTGAGCCCCATGGGCCCAGGATAGTTGACTCTGTAGGTCTTATGGTGTCCATGACCCCTAATTCTTGTTGATTTGTCTGCTCTCCCCGGTCTCAGTCTCCCCATGGGGCTTCCAGAGTCACTTGCCTCTTGGGCCTTCTCCTTCTCTTCCTCCTCTTCCTCTTCCCCCTTCTCCTCTTCCTCTTCTTTCTCCTTCTCCTCTTCTTTTTCGTCCTCATCCCAGTGGTGTTCTGAGAGGAGCCCAAGGCAGCAGAGTCCAGGCTGGCTTTGGCCATCTCACTCGAAAGCTGTCTTTAAAAATTATATCCAGAGTCAAGATGGAGAACTTTACTGTTTTTAAAAATGTAATGTTTGGGAGTCTTTAATTTAAACATCATTTCTCAGCTTCGCATTCCCTTTCGTAATCACACTAAATAGAAAATGTTAAAAGAAAAGAGCCAGGGCAGGTGAGCTAGTCCTAGCGTTTACTAGGCTGAGGCAGGAAGATTGTCACTAACATCCCGCCTGAGCAGTTTAGCAGGACCCAAAACATACATACACACATACATATACATACATACCTACATACCTATATACATACACATACATATACATACACACATACATATACATACATACATATACATACACATACACATACACCACATACATACACATATACAATGCACACATACATATATACATAAATATACATACATACATATACATATATACACATATATACATACACATACATACACATACATATACATACATACACACATATACATGAATATACATACATACACATACATATACATACATACACACATACATATACATATACATATACATACACACATACACACATACATATACACACATACATATACATACATACACATATACATATACACACATACATATACATACATACATAGATATACATACATACACATATACATACACATATACATACACACATATACATACACACACATATACACACATACATATACATACATACACACACATATATACATACACACCACATAAATATATATACATACACATATACTACATACACACATATACATACATACACATATACATATACACACATACATATACACACAAACATATACATACATATATACATACATACACATAAATATACATACATACACATAAATATACATACATACACATATACATACATACACACATATACATACATACACATATACATATACACACATACACACATACATATACACACATACATATACATACATATACACATACATATACACACATACATAAATATACATACATACACATATACACATACATACACAGATACCTATACATACATACACATATATACACATACATACACATAAATATATATATATATACACATATATACATACACACATACATATACATACATACATAAATATACATACATACATACACACATACATATACATACATGCATGCATACACACATAAATACATAGATAAATTGGTAGATAAGTGGATGGATGGTTGGATGGATGGATGGGTGGGTGGGTAGATGCATGGATAGAATGAATATAGATAGATAGATGGATAGAGAGAGAGAGACAGGCAGACAGGTAGAGTGACAGAAAGGCAGACAGGCTGCTGCTGATCCCTTTGGGGGCTCATCCAGACTGGAGTTCAATGGACAAGGGACAAGCCTGTGGCTGGAAGGCTCATGTCCCTCAGGGGAGGCCTCTGCTTTTCTTCAGGGCTGTGTCTAGGACAGCCAAGGAGTGTGAGCACATGTCTTATCCCAGCATATGCTTTCCCACTGATGTGAAGGTAGGCACGGCGGAGGGCTGGGGGGAAGGCAGCTACCTGTCATTTTCCTGGGCTCTTCTTTGGTTGGTCTCTGGTTTTGCAGTGACTAAGAACCTGGGGCTGGGCTGAGGGGTAGTTTATCTCATGCTATCAGTGAGGTAGGCTCCATTCCAGCTCCACAGAGCAACAGTAGAATCTTAGAGCTGTGGTCTGGAAGCCAACAAGGTCTGAGCTTGAGCCCCACTGCAGAGTTTGCTGGGTCCTCCTGGCATGATGTCAACAGTCTGAAGCCTCAGTGTCCCTCCTGTATGAGAACTGTTGGGCCCCAAGCAGCACACAGCGCCTCTTGGGAGTCTCAGTGCTGGGTGTGGGACACTCATGTGAGCATATCATGTGAGCACAGAAGCCGGAGAAAGACATCCCACACCAGGAAGTGACGGCGAAGGCCAGAGACAGACTCTAGTGGTGGGGTCAGCCAACATGACAGAGAGATGGGGGGAGCAGCCAGAGCTTGAGGGCCTTTTGGGCTTATGTCCAAGGGATTGTCCAGCACGTGAGTCTCCCTTGCAGTGTGGAGAGGCATTCTGGTATGAGACACTGAGGCAGGTGCCTTTTCTAGCTGTGACAGGGCTACGGTTGTTGACAGTAATGGGTTGGTCCTGGGTAGCTGTGGAGTGACTGAGATGTCTGGGTTGGGGGTGTGTTCTTAAGCAAGTGCTGACAGGACTTGGAAGGTCTGGGTCAAGGGGTGAAGAGAAGGGAGGCTTGGTCTGTAGCCTCAGGTCAGCTGCAGAAGCTCAATATTGCAGCCCCCAAGTTAGCGTACGCTCCTGTGGTTAGTACTACCCACGGCTGGGTGGGCTGTGGGTCAGGCCTGCTGTGTGGAGCCAGGGATTATGCATAGGTGGGAGGGAGGTCATCCCTTAGTGACGGGAGGGGTCCCTTTTCTGGGGATGGCGTCCAGGCATGGCCCTGTGGGGCAAAGGGCCACCCCAGCTTTGAGCAACCTGCCTAATTGCCCATTTAACCTTTGTAGAGCTTAATCAAGGATGTTTAGTCTGGACAGGCTGTACTAGACCCACAGGTCAGGCCGGTGGCCTCCCTGAAGCCCAGGCAGCCCAGGCAGGGCGGCTGAAGCGTCCCTCAGGGGAGGAGGAACAGGAGTTGAACTCTCTGCTTTTCTCAGCCCAGCTGGGTGTGGGCACCGGAAGGCACTGGAGATGAGGCGGGGGTGGGGAGGGGAATATGTCTGCTAGGGTCAGGGCACAGTGCCACAGGGTGGAGGGAGATGTGGGCCGCAGAGCTGTTTGCATGTTTGCTCACTCACGTGACACTTGGCCACAGTGCCAGCATGTTGCTCTCATGGCCTTCCTTGTAGAGTTAGGAGGGGTTTGGAGCAGGCGTGAGTTCCCACCCTCCTGGCAGGTGCATGAGAAGACTGCCTCCCTTGTCATCAGGACAGGCTGGCCAGCTTGAGTGTGGAGGTAGATCTGCCTCCAGGGTCCAGTCCCCATCTCAGGAAAAAGTTGTATGCCATTTTGGATGCTACTAATCCTGGAGCTCCGGAAGTGGAAATAGCCAGGTCCCTGGGGCTTGAGAACCATTGAGTCCCTGTCTCAAAACACAGGGCAGAGCTGGAGATGGCCCAGCTGTGGCTCAGAGGTCAAGAGAGCTTGCTTCTCTGGCAGAGGACCGTCACCCATGTTGGGTAGCTCACCACTTCCTGTAACTCCAGATCTAGGCGGGGATTGGATGCCCTCTATGGGGCTCGAAGAGCACTGCACTCAAGTGCGCAAACCCATAGACACATACACATAATTCAAAATAAAGTCTCGAGAGACAAAACAGAGCGACTGTCTGAGGAAATTACACTGAAGGGTGACCTCTGCCCTCCACACACTTAGGCCCCCAACACAGTGAAGGCTGAAGGTACAAGTTGGAGGCCTTTGTCTTCATAATGTCCTCGAGTGGAACTCTCCGAAGAAGCAAGTGGGAACTCAGACTTGGGGTGCAGATGGGGGACAGGTAAGTCAGGACTTACCTGACTCTTTGCCTGTGAGTGCAGCATAGATCTTCCACAGCCCTGGACTGTCACATGTGCATGTTGCTGTGGGCTTTGTAGCTCTGCCTCATCCAGTCATCTTCAGCCTCTCAAGCCCCTCCTCCCCCTGCCACCAGCCCTGGGATACAAGGGCTCCTCCCTGCTCACAACAACCTGCTTGGCACCCCTAACTTTCTCTACCACAGTTTATTATTACCTTTTATTTTTACCAAGGGGAGACATTGTGCGGTCGGTCCCAGCATCCCTCAGCCATTTCCATGCCCAGGGTGTCCTGAGCTGGCCTTGGGCTGTGACTCAGAGGCTGCAGAGGTGCCAGGCCCACAGGGATGGATGGATGACAGGTCTTTCCCGGTCTTCTCCAAGCCAGCACAACTGGATGGTGCATCCGTCAGTGTGGCCGGAGAAGAAAGGCATCAGGCAGCAGTTGGCGGCGTTGTCTTACACAGCGGGTAGACGGATCCAAACCATGATGGAGATTTTGAAAGGGAATTTATATAATCCTGGCAATTTAGATATTAAGGTTTCAAAGACTACATGGACCCAAAATAAATATATACATATATTCCACCACATACAAAATAACAGCCCTGAGCCACAAATAACTTTTCTGAGTCTGTCCCTTCCTGCCTGTAGCAGAGCAGGTGGAGGCACCTGGCAGAGGAGGCCAAGCAGGCTCCCCACTGCCCCTCACTTGGCTCAGGAGCCCTGGGCTCCAAAGCAAGGTTCTGGTGCCCTTGCAGCTGTGTGAGATACTAGTATGCTCCAAGAATCTCCAGGTCTCTGGGGCAGGGGGTCTCAGCCTCTAGAGATCTGGAGGGCAGAGAGTTCAGGGATCTAGGAAACAGTCCACTGGGGATAATAGTCAGAGGCTAAGCATCTCTCCAGCCCAGTCATTACCAACCTCCCCGCACCAGCAAGTATTTCCCTGTGCATCTGCCCCCGAATGCATCTCAAGCCAGCAGAAGCCGTGCTCCACACACGGCCAACACATACTCCTTTACATCTCCAGGGTGCAAGGAGGGTGCCCATGAAACCAACCAAGGGTGAGCCGTCTTTGTTCAGGCCCTTGGGATCTGCTGATGCTCTGCCCAGGGAGAGCCAAGATCATTTTTAAGGGGGGGGGTGTTTTTGTGGGAAAAAGCTAGAGCAGGGGACATTGGCCTACAGCCATTACCCTAAAGATGTAGAACAGGTCAGGAAGGGTCCTGGCTGGGACAATGGTAGGCCTGGCTTTGTCCTAGTTGTGCCCACTATGCCCTCTGGGAACTTGGAGATGACAGTGCTGGGCAGATGAGAATCACAGTCACCTGTGGTTTGGTGCTATGTGGCATTGTCCTGGAAGCTGAAGGCATTTGATCTGTGGTAAAAATCTGTTCTCAGGACACTAAGGGAAGCATTCCCATATGCCCAGAAGAGGAAATTTAACACAGGGGATTGGATGTTTTCAAACTGCGGGAGAGCTGGAGGGTGAGGCTTGGGAGCTGGAGGACATGGCTTCCTCTGTTCAGGAGTTTGATACAGCAGGACTTTGGGAATTGTGCTGCTGGTGGCACCTGCCTAGAGCTCCGAGGCTGGGGGAAGGGGAGTCCATGCTGGAGTCAACAGGTCTGTTCCCTAGGGCTGGGGAGGCAAGGCCATTGGCTTTCCCAGGTCTGCATGAATGACTCTCGCTGATGGAGTCCAATCTAGAATGCCCCAGATGGCAGAGGATTCTGGGAAATGTCTTCCCAGGCTTTCAGCTGCCATCATAATAGGATGGATGCTGAGTCTCCTTCAACTCTGACCCCGAGCAGAAGCTCTGAAAGGTCCCACTGTGTCACAGGGTGCCATCCTGGAGACAGGGATTTTCAGGGCCTCCCAGCAGTGTGAGAACATAGGCAGTCCTGAAGACCTGAGTCATCTGGCATGCATGTGTGTGTATGTGAGTGTGTGTATGTGAGTGTGTGTATGTGTGTGTCCTCCTTGAAGCAACTCAAATCTGAGTCTTACTTCCGTCATGGTGTCCAGCATGGTAAAGCTGTTGGTGGCTACTTCATGGCACACACACACACACACTCAATACACACACACTCACATACATACACACATATGCACACACATACACACATATACATGCACTCACATACATATACATCATATACACATATATATATACATGCATATACACACATACATCACATACATATACATACACATACATACACACACACATCTACACACATTCACATACACACATACACACATACTCAATACACACACACTCACATACATATACACATACATACATATACACTCACACACATACACACACTCACATACACACACTCATATACACACATTCATATACACACACATACACTCACATATACACACATTCATATACACACACATACACTCACACACACATATACACACTCACATACACTCACACACACACTCACATAAACACACACACACACACACACACACACACTCACACATATATCCCTCTCCCCTACAGCTCTTCCCGTGGCCCTGCCTGCTCCTCTGTCTCCTTTCTCCCTTCCATTTAGTCTCCCTTTAAAGCAACTTTCCCTAAATAGATTTTTTTTTTTTTTTGCAGACTTTGAGCTCCAACATCCAAAAAGCAGCATTCTTTAAAAAGATCATAAAAATACATGCCCACCAGAAAAAAAGGCCTGGGAAATAGAGACTCTGGAAGAAGACAGAAGCCTGGCCTGACCCCACACAGTCCAACAGCAGTGGCTACACACATAGAAATGCAGGATCCTGTTGGCGCATCAACAGAAGTCCCTGGGCTCCTCACGCCTGCTGGGGGTGGCGCCTCTCTTTGTCACAATCACAAACAGTTGGGTTGTCTTGCATTCCCAGGAGGAGCCCTGGGAAACCTGTCTTAGCCTGGCCCAAAGTCTCTGCAAGTCTTGAGCTGAACAGCAGCAGGCCCTGTCCTGCCACAGGGAAGAGTGTATTCAGAAGCCGTGCTGGCCAAAGTGTAACCGGAGCCCTCAAAGGGCTCCATCTCCTAAGCCCAGCTTCCCGCTGACCACACCATTGCCTGGCGTGGAAGGAAGCCCGGGTGTCTGGGGACTGAGGACTCCTTGCTGATCCCATACCCAACAAGCGCCTGATTGGTCTTAAGAACGCAAAGTTAGTAAGACTATGAGCTATGACAATTCTCTTACTGCAGAAAAACAAAAACAAAAACAAAAACAAAAAGCCCAAATCAAAAAACAAACCTAAAGTATGGAGGTTAGTCACACAGCTAGGGAACTGCAATGTTGTGTTGTTCTCTGACTCTGTCTGTCTGTCTGTCTCATTTTGTCATTTTAGCTGTATAGATGTTTTGCCTGCATGAAAGTCTGTGTGTCATGTGCATGCCTGGTGCCCAGAGAGGCCAGAAGGGGGAGTGGAACTGGAGTTCCAGCCAGTCATGAGCTGCCATGAGGGTGCTGGGGATTGAACCCAGGTCCTCTAGAAGAGCAGCCAGTGCTCTTAACTGCTGAGATGTCTTTTAAGTCCCTTGCTTATGTTTTTCTGAAAAAAAAAAAAGTTTATGTATATGTGTATGTATATGTATACATCTATCATCTATTATCTATCTATCTATCTATCTATCTATCTATCTATCTATCTATCATCTATCTATCTATCTATCTATCTATCTATCATCTATCTATCATTCACATACTGTGGCAGTCTCTCATTTGGCATGTGGGATTCTGGGTTCTCTGTACTCAAAGTTGCAAAGCCTTCACGACCCTCGCAAGTGTCTGGAAAACTTGAACTAACAAGTTTCCACCCCTCTCTCCTTCCCATCCTAGGCAAATGTGATCTCCTAGACTCTATGGGTTTGCCCGTCCTGGACACTTCACAGGAAGGGAATAATAGGTGTGACTTTTGTGCCTAGCTTTAGGCACCAAGGCTGTGTTTGAGACTTCTCATGTAGCAGCATCTGGTGGGACACCCTTCCTCTTCACAGGTGACGAACATGGTGTAGCATCGTGGACCTGCCTCTGGCCAGATGCTGGGCACAGGGCCTTTGTGAAGGTAAAGAAGCTCTTTCTCAAAATACTTCCTTGAGTAGGATAGAATCTTCTAGAAGTAGTTTGCCTGGTTGTCCTGATCCAGCAAGATCCAGCAACATGGGACCACCAAGATGACATGCATCATTACTTCTTGCTTACCACAGGCTTCTGGAACTAAACTTTGAGTGGAGCCCAAAGCTACCCAGGGGACACTGGTGGGTAACTACTAGAAACCTCAGTTCCCAAGGGATGTGGCGAGACAGCTTGGGCCTTTTGCTCCAGGCTGAGCTGCCCACAGGCACAATGGCTGTGTGGGTATGATCCCCTTGGTCTGCTTCATCCAGCTTCCATGGGGTCTTCCATTGAAGAGCTCAGAAACTGAGCACCCGCCTACCTCCAGGTAGCACAGACAGAGGTCTGGTGCCTCAGTTTCCCCCCAAAGAGCTGCAGAAACTTAGTGCCACAGGGGGATTTCCAAACAGAAGAGCTCTCACGGTGACACGTTGGCTTCCTGTCCTCTCATTACTGAGGCTGCCTGGAGTATGGCCCTTAGCCGGAGCCACCCTCATCTCTGGTCTGAGCCTAAATTGCAGGTTGGGCCAGTGGCCATCACTGGGGTCTGTCCCCAAGACAGTGTGTCTGAGAAGGCTGAGCCTGTGGCTCCTCTCCAGAAAGATCCACCTTCCACTGGAGGACCTTTGGGAAGTCTTTCAAGGGTCAGACTGGTTTGTTTCCAGCTGCCTCTCCTCCCTCCCCACCAGATCCCTCCAGCTTCTTCAGTAAAATGGAGTTTAGAGAGCAGCCAGCCAGCTGCAGGGATGCCAGTTCTGGAAGGCGTTGATTTAGAACAAAGAGAAGCCCCCTTACATGTGTGGTGGTATTTGGGGTGTTGCATTATGGCAGACCCAGAAGTCATCCTCCAGCCTCATGCCACTCTGGTGACTGCTGACTGTGCTGTGGTCATTCTACGTTAACAGCATGTTATTTCTGGGGATCAATGTACACTGGGAAGAGCAGAGCTGAACATCCAGCGCCCCTGTTCCTCCCGTGCTGATGGAAAGACCCAGGGGGTAGGAATGGGGGCAGTCTTAACTGCCACATAGCAACAACTTGAGAGGCTGGGAATGGTGATGCAAACCAGTGCATGGTTTAATCTCCGTTCTACACAGGATGGTCTGTGCCATGCCTGGTCACCTGCCAGTGACCACCCTGGAGCATTTGTCCATTCTGGTTTGCACCAGGGCTCATGACTGTGCAGTTTTCCAGGTCACACCCCGAGAAGGTGCTGGCAGAATGAACATGTACTGGAAGGGGGCAGGGTGAGGCCTCAAGCCTGTGGGGGACATCCATGGGCCAGCCAGAGGGAGTCGCTTCACACACACACACACACACACACACACACACACACACCATCCTGACCTGGCCTGTGGGGCTCCTGTGCACACCCTGGGCCCAGCCCTTGGCAAGCTTCGGGGAACACATGCGTGGAGACTCAGCCCAACCTTCATGCTGGGCCACAGCAGGCGTGGAAAGGCCTTGTTTTTGGAAGCTGTAGACTCTAGCCTCCCTGGGGCATGGTGGAGCCTGAGTGACGGACAGTGGTCTGCGGGCGCAGGCTCTTCCTCAGGGCCCAAGTAAACACGTCCTCTGTCATGGAGTGTACTAAAAATGTGTGTGTGTATGTGTGTGTGCATGTGTGTGAGTGTGTGTTTATATATGTGTATATGTGTGCGCATGTGTGTGCATATGTGCATGTGTGTGAATGTGTGTGCATGTCTGTGAGTGTGTATATGTGTGTGAATGTGTGTGTTGTATGTGAGTGTGTGAATGTGTGTACTTTGTATGGTGAGTATGCGGGAATGTGTGTGTGTGCTGTATGTGTCGTTGTATACGTGTTATGCATATGTACGTGTGTATATGTGTGTGAGGGCTGTTTATGTATTGTATGTATTGTATGTGTATGCTGTGTTTGTGTGCTGTGTACATGTATGTGCATGTGCGCGTACGCATGTGCTGTGTATGTATATCTGTCTGTGTGTGTTTGTATGTGTGTGTATGTGTGAGTGTATGTGCTGTGTATGTGTGCTTATGGTGTGTGTCTGTTTGTAAGCGTGTGTCTGTGTCTGTGTGCGTATACTCTTGCACTTACACGTGCAGGTCATCGATCACTCTACTCTCTCACTCTCCACCTTAATCTTTTAAGACAGGGTCGCTCATTGAGCCCGAGCTCAGCAGGATTAAGGCACACACACACACACACACACACACACACACACCACATGTGCATGCTTGCACACGCACATACACACACACGTGTGCATTCACAGTAAGTGCATAGGTGTGCTCACCTTCGGAGCCTCTCCCCAGCCCGGAAACAAGCATTTTGGAACATTCTTTACTTTGTGCACCACCCTGAGAGTTCTGGAGGGCTGCTGGGACGTCCCCTTCACCTGCTCCCATGAGGTGTGAAGAGGGCGTGGGGTCCCAGGACTGATCCTGGTGGCCGTGACTTCCGTACCGTGGGTGGAATTCAGGAATCAGTGAGGCCGGATGGGAACTCTTTCTTTGTCCTCCCTCAGCTCCAATGGGAACCTAGCCTTTCCTCCCGTTATGGACACAGGCTACGAGCCAGCGCTGTTAACAAAGCCTGTCGCTTTGTCACCAGCTGCTGCGGCTGTTTTCTCCTCCCAGCACAGAAGTGTCAGCCTTTTGAGACTACAGTCTGAGATCAGGGTGTCTGAGGTCAGGAAGCTGTGAGATCGGTTTCCCCAGCAGTGTGTCTGTTGTCCCACTTTAGGCTGTTTTGATGGCTTGTCCCTGCAATCTCTCCTACACCCCACGAATTTTATGCATGTCAAGACATTTCAGGGGGGATCCCTGAGATTCCCACAGCGTTCTAAGGAGCCAAGGTCCCAGAGAGAGAGAGTCTTTTGTTCCCCCAGTCACCCATGACTTGGTTTTTGTTTTGAGAACTCTGGAGTCCTCAGCAGAACCCACTTACCACCTTCTTCCCAAAGCGCTTTCTGGTTCCCAGTGCCAGGGGCCCGGGGTGCAAGGATGTGGGTGGAGAACCCTGAACTGTCGGGGTTCACGGGGGAGCCGGGTGGGGCTGTTTTCCATGGCTACTTGCCCCTCCTTAGCCGACTCCACAGCTGGGTTTCATGGCCCTGTGCCTGTCTTCCTGGGGTGACTGTGTCAGGAGAAGATTCATCTCACATCCACATGTTGCCCTGCCCTTGAGTGTGGGGACAGAGAAGGGAATGAAGAGAGATGGCTGCCTCTTTGCAGCCAGTAGGGGGATGGGAGGGGAGTCCCCAGGCATGGCTGAGCAGGAATGTTCTTGATGGTGCCTTGGTGGGCTGAGAAGGGAGGCTTTGCCTCCCTAGGAGGTCTGCAATTATGACTTTTCTGTGTCAACATGACACATGGCAAAGCCAGTCTTCTCAGCCCTGCCCATGGATACCATGTATACCCAGCCCAGGGTCAAGCACAGTAATGGGTCGTCCCAGAAGAGGGCCACAGCTGGTCTCTAGGCAGGATCGATCAAACCATCCTTGGCCTCTATGCCTTGAGCTGAGCACGCCCGCCTGTGGCCTCATCTGGCCTCTATGCCTTGAGCTGAGCACGCCCGCCTGTGGCCTCATCTGATGCTTGTGTTATTCTGAGGGCACCAGCTTGGCCTCCTGATTCTCGCTCTGTCACTCACTAGCTGTGGATTCAGGGCATCAATGCCACCTGCCTGTGTCTCAGGTTCCTTAGCTGTAAAGTGGGAACAGTACAGTATCACACAGGGCTGTAATGAGAAGCAGATGAGTCCTCTACGCCATGCTCACTGGAAACACTTGTGGTTTGTTTATGACGGTTGTCACAGCAATGTTTGACACCAGCTCAGTGCTGGAAGACAACACAAGATTTGAAAATATCATGAACTAGCAGGCTCTCTGTGATCTATTAGTAATGTCTGATGGGGGCAAAGAAAGGGAAGGGTGAATGACAAGGACTCACATTCCTGAGAGGAAGTTCCACTCTAGGACTAGTGAGTCTTCTGGAGAGGCAGTTGGAGTCAGCTCACCAGCACTTTGGATGCTGGGAATGGGAGACAAGGGTAATTTTATATCCCAGCTTCTTGCTTTGGTGTTGGTGTTTTAACTAGTAGGCTTTCTGAGATCGATTAGCAATGTCTGATGGGGGGGGACTGTGAATCCCTTACCCTCCTCACCCCTGCCCTGCACCCAGCTCTCTCCTCTCTGGAAATCCAGTCTCCCATTTCAGTTCTGTTTTCCCCCTGGCCCTGGGGATGGCCTCTTACCACAGAGTGCTGCAGGTGAGGCCCAGATTCAGCACAGTGCGAGCTCCACAGCAGCCCTGTATTCGTTCCTGGTGGCCGCGCACATCACAGAATGTTCTAGAGCAGCCCCAAGAGCAACCCAACTATGGTCCTGGCCTCTCTCTCTCTCTTCTCTCTCTCTTCTCTCTTCTCTCTCTCTCTCTTCTCTCTTCTCTCTTCTCTCTTCTCTCTTCTCTCTCTCTCTCTCTCTCTCTCTCTCTCTCTCTCTCTCTCTCTCTCTCTCTCTGTTTTTTCGAGACAGGGTTTCTCTGTGTAGCCCTGGCTGTCCTGGAACTCACTCTGTAGACCAGGCTGGCCTCAAACTCAGAAATCCACCTGCCTCTGCCTCCCAATTGCTGGGATTAAAGGCGTGCGCCACCACCGCCCGGCTTGGTCTTCTCATTCTGAACTGGGTGTCTTCTTCCAGGCAGCATCAGAGGGCAAGCTGCAGGGAGGGGTAAGGTTTCCTTCAGGAGGTTTTTGGATCAGCTCCTTCCTCTATCCTGCAGTTTGACATGAATTTGACAAGAGCAATGAGTAGGATGACATCAGGACCTGTGGGCTGCAAGGCATGGATCCCTGAACATCGTGGAATGTTCTAGATATAGACTTTGTGCCTCCAGTGGTAAAGGAAGCTATAGCTGGTTTTCCTTTAACATGGCGGTCAGCAGACATGGGCCAGGTGCATGTATAGAATGATGGCTCTGAGCCCGCCTCTGAAGCCTGCACCTGTACTTACCCACAGGGCTGTGTGACCATGAACCAGTCGCTTGACGTCTCTGTTTGTTTTTCTCTACAAACTGTAATAATAAGAGCCTTCCTCTGGACAGCCATGAGCATAGCAGGTGCTCATGTAAAGATCACAAAGTAGATGCTCACTAATTGCTCCAAAAAGGCACCAAGTACCAAGTACCAAGCACCAAGTACCCCACTTTGAGGATAGCAGGGCCAGTGAGAACTGGCGTTTTTTGCTTCTGGGAGGTGTCCTCTTTCCCATGTCCTCAAACTGCTCTCCGCGGGCAAGTGCAATGTGCTGGGTCATTGAGGAAGGGCCACAGTCACCTTCAGCCAAGGTCACCCTGCTGGCTGAGGACTTTCTCATCTTTCTTCTCTTTCCAGACAGGGTCTTACTACCACCCAGGCTGGCCTGTTATATGAATAATCAACTGCAATGGATCCCAAGTACGGTCTTATCATGTAATCCAGGTTGTCCTCAAACTCACAGCAATCCTCCTGCCTCAGCCTCTTGAGTCTCTGGGATCAAAGGCATGGTCTCCCACTCCCAATTTAGGAAGAAGATCTTTTAAAACTGTCAGCTGCAGCTCTGACTCAACGCTGACAGACATACCTCAGGCTGCCCGACTAGAGATAACCAGCCTGCCTTTCTTGTTACCTTCTGACAAACACAGTCCTTCTCTTGACTGTTTGGGGGGTCACTGTCACAAGCAGCTAGCTACCTCTGACTGTCTCCACACGGGGGACCCTTTTTTCCCTTTGGACTTTAGCAACCCTTTGTACCTTACAGTGCCGGATATCTGTAGAGGCCCTGCACTGTGAGCCACAGTGATGGCTGCCTAGGTGGAGATGTGTCCTGCTGGGAACAGAGTCCCCTTCAAACCTGAGGATGTGGCCTTTATTCGGAAGTAGGTCACTGCAGATGTGGCAAAGTGAACTCACGCTGGCAGTGGCAGGTCTAACCCATGGGTTGGTTCTTCAAGGGACTACAATGTCACTGCAGGGCACATGGGGGCCTGTGCCGAGATGAGAGGGGACAAACAGGAAGGGAGAAACAGGAAGGAGTCTCTGGATTCCTGGGCTCCTGACTTTAGCCCTGGCTTCAGGAGAATAACTTTTGGCACCCTGACCCCCAGCTTACGGTAGTCCCAGCAGTCACTGCTCCAAGATGGGAGCTCTTAGTGCCGACATCACTTGGTGATATCACTTCCCTTTGGCTGGGACCAAATTCCTTCTCTCCCTGACCGAGTGAGTTTGCTTCGCCTCCCTTCAGTGGCTTCATTTCCTGTCAGCCTCGTTCTGAAGAGCGGGCAGAGGCTGTGGGACTGCACGGGCTTCTGGGCTGGAGAATGGGCCGGCTTCTGTTTTCTCAGAGGCTCTGAGTATAGCTGAATGCTCGGGGCTCGGGTTAGACAGACCTGGGTTCAAACTCTGTGCTCTAGGCTCAGAGTCTCGGGCTTCCCTTCTGTAAAATGGGACCAGAAGTCCTGTGGTTAGGGTCTGTGGTGAGAAGAAGGCCATGTGGTGAGTGCCTCTTACATCATGATCTCCATCGTTGAGGTAGTCACATGAATATTTAGGGCAATGCTGTAACATGTCACCACATGCCCTGGTAGTATTTATTTTATTAATGATAAGTGGGGTGTTTTCAGTGCGTTCTATCTTTGATGTCTGGGCGAGCTGTTCCTGGGGCTCGCCCCACTTTGGAGGCTGATCTTCTTGAGTATAGAGACCCAGGAGGATGAAGGACATTTTGTTCCGTAAGGGAAGAGCTGCGGGCCGCAGGCACACAGAGCCTGGAGGGTGGGTGTGGTGGGCAGGTCCACGGGAGATCTTGCTGGAATGTTTTCCTTCCATCCATCTCTCTGAGACATTCTCTTGCCAGCCGGAGCGTTGGGAAGGCGGTGGAACAATAGAACTCGTTGTCCTTGCTCTCTGCTGGGTGGACAGAACTCGCTCAGCGCTCAGCTCAGCGTGTAATCTTCCAGGCATGCAGAGCCTGCGAGCGGCCAGGGAGGTGGGTTCGTCGCTCCCTGGGTCAGGGAATTAGAAACAGATTGCTGAATGGGACAGAATATCCAGGGTGGGCCCTCTGGCCTGTACTATACGCCAGCCAGTCCATCGCCAAGGGTGTCCCAGAAGGTACCTGGTGGCCCCAGCTGTGTGGACAGAAGAAAGAGGTTCAAGGATGAGGTGACTTGTTAGGCAGACTCACAAGGTGGGCTGTGGAGATCACCAGTATGACAGCCCCTTTCTAGAAGCTGCTGCCCACCGGGGCAGGGGTGGGGTCTCCAGTCGTCAGACCCCAGTGAGGCCAGTGAAGAGGAGGAGGCAAGGGCTGTGCCAGGCTCCCACCTAGGGACAGTGACTGTGACACCTGTTGGTCTCAGCTTCTTGTGCTTGAGAGGCAAACATTAGGTGTGACCGAATCAAGGAAAAGAGGGAAGAAGCCATCCCCCTGAGAGGGATGGAAGGGTCAGAATGCTGGCACTGGGATGATCAGAGATCAGTCTCAGAGGGAGTTGGAGGTGCGGGGTCTTTCTCCCAGAGTCAGCCCACATTCGTTCTTTGTGCTTTAGGTCCCCTTGTCTCCTGGATCTCCAAACAATTTCTTTTGCTAGCAGCTTTGTGTGGTTCCGGTGAGCACAGCCTCCTACAGAGTCTGTACCTTACAGGCTCTTACTGGCCTTAGTTTCTTCATCTGTGAACTGGGCTCTCTGTTCCTAAATTGCAGGCTCTGTGTGCGGGTGGAGTCCCTGGTGCCCAGATCCCCAGAACCTGCCATCTTAGGCCAGCAGGTGGAGCAAGTCATGAGGAGGGCGGGGCCTCTGTGTGGTGGATACTTGCAGATCACAGATGGTCAGGGCAAGGCTGGTAGGGATGGAGGACTCTGATGACCCCAACTAACTGAGCTGGCCCAAACTCCTGTCAACCGTGACTCCTCACCATGAGGGACTTGAGGGGGGGGAAAGCCCTCTTTTCTTTAAATCGCTTTGGTCAGAGTATTTTATCACAATAGAAAAGTCACTATCTTTGGCTTGGAATCTGGCACTGGAGCTGAAGGCAGCTACCAGGATCTAGTTCCTTCCACCCACACCCAACACTGGCTTCCTGGCTGGGATCAGGCTGTGACAACTGAGGAACCATGTACTTTTCTGAATAGATATTATCCTTCAGTAAATCATGTGCACACTGTATGTGCTTAGACACTTCAGGGCATGCGTGCACCAAACAGCACGTAGAAGCCCTTTCAAATCTAAAGACACCAGGGCAGCCAGAAGCCACTTACAACTGGGAGTCCACGAATTCCTGAATTCTTGAAAGGAAGGGCCTTGCATGGTCTAGAAAAAGCCACACACAGGACACAGAGGCGGGACCTAGTGAGCAGAGACAGCCTGCTCCTGGCTCTTGAGGGAAAACTGGCTCAAGTGGCCAGTCCAGAGCGCTGGGCTCATGCCTCTTCTTTGGAGTTGAGGAGATGTGAATTTACTGAACCATGGCCCCAGCACAGCCACGGCCCATGTGCTCTGGACAAACACAGAAGTGTTTAGAGTATGGCAGGGAGGTGTTTTGGCTGGGAGGGAGGGGTGCTCTACAGTTCTCGGCTGGAGCCAGGATGGATCAGAGCCTCATCCCTGCCTCTCACCAGGACCTAACCTTGACCATGAGCTACACTCTAGTGGAGGCGGCCTGGTCCCCTGCAGGAATGTGGGGCTTGGTGGAGTAGCCGAGGCCCTGGGCACGCAGAGGGAATTCCAGTGTGCACTCCTGTCAGCCTGGTCTTGGAAGGCAGCTGGTTACTTTGGCCCGTGCCCAGTTCTGGCTCTCGGCTCTGCTTTGCCCTCTACCCCCAACTTTCCTCTTTCTTTTGGAAGAAAAAAAATTTTTTTTTCCTAATCAGAGAGAGGCCTAAAGTCATGGCTGAGTGAGGCTGAAGAAGTGGCTTTGTTGGCTGGTTCTAACAGGCTCCGTCGGAGCCTAGGGTCCCTGCCTCCCGGCTCTCTCCACCCAGCTGATACCAGTATCTTCTTCCCTTTCCCTTGTAGGTTAGTGTGAGGTGAAACTGATCCATTATTTTACATATGGATCCTTGTATGGCGACCCAGGTCAGGGTGGAGACCTCCTGCCTCCTGGGGGTTTCCAGTCACCTCTTTCTTGATCAAGGACCTTTCCTACAGTGGGCAGCTGTGCCTTGGGTCACTGTGTGGTCCTCTCCTCTTGTCCTAGTTAGGGTCACTATTGCTGCGACAAAACACCATGATCAAAAGCAAGTTGGGGAGAAAGGGGTTTATTCAGCTTACGATTCCACATCGCTATTTATCATCAAAGGAAGGCAGGACAGGAACTCACACAGGACAGGAACCTGGAGGCAGGAGCTGATGCAGAGGCAATAGAGGGATGCTTCTTACTGGCTTACTCCCTGTGACTTGCTCAGTCTGCTTTCTTATAGAACCCAGGACACCTGCCCAGAAATGGCACCACCCACAGTGGGCAGGGCCCGCCCCCATCCATCACTAATTAAGAAAATACCCTACAGGCTTGTGGACAGCCAGATCTTATGGTAGCATTTTTCCAATTGAGGTTGCCTCCTCTCTGATGACTCTAGCTTGTGGTCAAGTTGACAGAATTAGCCAGCACCCCTGCCGTCTGTCTTCTCAAGTCATCTTTTCTTGTTTAATTTTAAAACGCAAAGTTATTTAGCCTTTCAGAACTTCCTGTCTATAAAAGGTGGTTTGATTACGTCACCCCATGATCTGCTTATCTGCTCCTCATGCGAGGGTCTCCTCCACTTTCATGTCTTTTTTTTTCTCTTTCATGGCCATAGGATTTAATTTGGGGGTGTGGGGAGGTGCATGAATGGGTGGAGCTTACTCATGTGAGCAGGAGAAACTTACCAGTGGCCACATCCCCTCCTTCAGCAGCCACTAACTGCTTAGAGGTTCCCAGGGAGGGGTGGAGCCTCACAAGCTCTTCCTTCGTCCATGATGGAATATTGATTGACAGGTCCAGTCTTAACGCAGGTAAGCCCAGCGGCTGAGCGCATAAGGGTCAAGGCTACGTCACATCCGGAAGACAGTATTCAGGACCCTCCCCTATGGCTCTTACATTCTTTCTGCGCCCTCTTCAGAGACCATCCCTAAGTCTTGGAGGGGGTCAACAGAGAGTCCCATTTGGGGTCGAGCACTGAGTAGCCAATATTCTCATCAGCTATTTGGCCAGGTTTGAGTTTCTACTCTGAACATCCACCATTGCAAACAGAAGTTTCTGTGACCAAGACTGAGAGTGGCATTGACCTCTGGGTAGAAACGTGTTTGGAGGCAGTTTGATGATATACCCATTTAGCGTAACAAAACTGCTAAGTAAGATCTCGGCTTTGGCCCAAAGACTGCCTCAGCCAGAGACTCCTGACTAGGCTTATAGTATCTAGACCCTCTGTAGAGTGACCTCAAGTCCAAGTAGAGGACATGAAAGGGCTAGGTGGGGCTGAGGGTGGGAAAGGGTTAACAACCAAAGCTAAAGATATATGAAAAATTGCTATGGAAATTTATCATTTTGTCAGCTAATTAAAAATAATAATTTAAGAGTTGGAAGGAAGAGCCGCCAGGCAATGGTGGCACACGCCTTTAAATCCCAGCACTTGGGAGGCAGAGGCAGGCTGATTTCTAAGTTCTAGGCCAGCCTGGTCTACAGAGTGAGTTCCAGGACAGCCAGGGCTACACAGAGAAACCCTGTCTTGAAAAACAAAAACAAAACAAAGAGTTTGAAGGAAGGCATTTTGCACGGATAGGTAACGTCGCTCCTAGAAGCCTTAGCGCATGCTGATTAGAGAGCCCCAAACAACGCGTGCTGTCTCTGATCTTGGTTGCCTACCAGAACGAGGCATGAAGATCTGATTGCTAGAAACGCTGTACCCTTTGATTGACATAGAAAAATCAAGCTAGAACTGACCCCCAACTTCCTCCCTATGGCTAGTTCTCATAGTGACCGGACGATGCAGGTCACTAGAAGATAAAACCGGTCTCGTCCAGCTGTGAACCCTACAAGCTACCGTGTTTATTGATGTGCTACCAGCAAGATGTGCCCATTGATACTCTAGTAGCACGGCTGTTTCGGAGGCAACCAATCATTTCCTGATCGGGTCTTCTGCTCGTCACAATGTCTGTGAACTTATATATTGGAGTCTGTTCTCTCTTGCTGCTGTGTGAGCTCCCTTCTGGGTACAGAGCTCAGTCAGCGTACACATTCCCTCGCTGAGGCACATCTGGATCATTTCATGATTTGAATTTGGCACGAAGCTTCTGTAGCTCGCTTAGATCATGGCTAGCATTGTCGCTGGGCTCTTCGCACCTGCCAGACTTTGCACAGTATGGGAATAAGCCCGCAAGGCGTCCACAGCTGTGACATTCCCACCTCACCGATGAGGAATTGGAGTCTCAGAAATTGTTCATGCTAAGAAACCTCATCTTAAGTCCCAGAGCTGGGAGTAGGGTTGGGGATCAAACCAGAACCGTTGACTCAGGCCCAAGATCTTAGTGCCTGACAATGCCCCGAAGTGGCCCAATCTGACAGGAGCTGCAGATGTAGAAGCCCCTGGGGAGTAAGGCATGGGAGATTTGTCTGCAAAAGGGTCTCTCTTCTTCTCTGTCTTGGCAGACAATATCCATCTTGTTTGCAGAGAGTTTCCACACTTGTCACCTGCTCTGTCTCCTGTTCCACCTGTGCATTCATGGCCACTGGGAGCTCTGACAGCTTTGTCAATGTCCCATGGATAGGCAGGGTGTCTCTGGGGATTGTCAAGAAGTCGTCTGTAAACCTATGACCAACATCTCTGAGTGGGTAGCATGGTGCTCACTGCTCTGATGACTGGGGTGTGCTGGCATTGGGAACTCCACTATGCCAAGCCAGGAGGTGTGTGGGGCTGTGGGGCAGCCAGCCTGCTGACCAGAAGCCAGCTAACAGTTGAGCACAGACCAGGGCAAGTCAGCGTCTCCGCCTACCCAGAGTCTGAGGGCCTCAAGTTCCTGTGAGGACTGAGATTACTATGCAGAGCCCTAGCTGAGTCCCAGGGTCTTAGTCAGCCTTGGTGTTTTCTAGTGTCCAAAACTGAGATCCCTTATCTGAGGCTGAGATCTGAGGCCCTGGGGCCGGATCTGTTTCACTATTTGGAATCTGTCAGATCTGAGAACAGAAAATCAGTGCTTATGCAGTATACTATTAGCAGCGCCCTGGGGCTGTGCCAGGGCACGAATGAGCCACTTCTGCCAGACACTCTACAGCGGATGCACAACCCGTGTTATTACAAAGTAACTCTGAACAATTTACTCTCTATAATAAAATTTCTTATCAATAATGTCTTAACCCATTTATTGTATTTGTATAAAGCATGCATTTTGTTGTCAGTAGACACTTTGGCATATTCTATGTGATAATTTACTTAGTGTAATTATTATATTATAGCATGATGCTCACTGGACATGGTGTCTAATACCTGTAATCTCAGCACCCTGGAAGCTGAGGCAGGGGGATCACTGTGAGTTCAAGGCCAGTTTAGGCCTAGGAGACAGTAATATTCTGTCTCCAAAACTAATTTATATTTAAAAGGAAGGGGGAGGGAGAGGCTGGTACGATGGCTCAGGAGTTAAGGGTGTGTACTGTTTTTGCAGAGGACCCAGGTTCAGTTCTCAGCCCTGTGCTAGGCAGCTCACACCCACCTGTAACTCTACCTCCAGAGGATCCAGTATCTTCTTTTAGCCTCTCTGGATTCCTATATACATATGTGAGCACACACACACACACACACACACAAACACACACACAGAGAGAGAGAGAGAGAGAGAGAGAGAGAGAGAGAGAGAGAGAGAGAGAGAGAGAGAGAGAGAAAATAAAGTAAAATGAATAATTTACAATGTCTGTTAATATTTTTTAATCATGTCCTGTATATGGAAGTGTGTGTGTGTGTGTGTGTGTGTGTGTGTACACTTGTGCCTGTGCACAGGCCAGAGGAGAACACCACTGTCCCACCCTGTCAGTCTCTACCTTATTCCCTTGAGACAGGTGTCTCATTGAACCTGAGGTTAGGGTGGCTGTCAGCAGACCCCAGGCATCCTTCTACCTCTCCTCTAATGGGTGGGCGCCGGGATTTGAACTCAGGTCTTCCTGCTTGTGTAGCAAACAGTCTTAGTCATCTTTCCAACCCCGTGTGTGTGTGTGTGTGTTGTGTGTTCATTTCTATATAGAACATTCAATACTAATTATAAAACTAAGGTTTCAATGGGTGGTAAGATATTGCTTCTAAAGATGTTTGGGAGCATCACAACATCGAAGGCCTCTGTCTCACTGGTTTTATCAAGAACAGCCCACAGGTGATGACCCAGAATCCTCATTTTCAAGTAGAAATATTGATGAATTAGAAAAAAAAATTAAGCCCCAAAGATGAGACAAACTTACCAGACATTATAGATAGTCAGATCACACTTGTCTGCTTGATAGTGACTGTCACCCCAGTGTTGGGATGGACGGCATGTGTTAGGCATGTTTCCTAGGGTGTCTGAGTCTACTCAACTCAGACAACAAGGGCAGTAAGGACTAAAGAAAAGATTCCATCCAAGCCCAGCTTGGTGATCTTGTGCGGTTACTGACAGCAATGTGGGTGAAAACTCCCCAAAGCCACAAAGATGGGGTACCTTTAGTCGGCCTTCCACTTACAGATGCACATGTGAGCATCTCCAGAGATCACGTGACGGCTAGGGGAGGATGGCTGGCAGGTGAGGCTGGAGTCTGAGGAGCCTCCCCAATAGACGTCTAGGAGGGAGTGATCAGACTCAGCCTTTTGGGAGGTCTCCTGTGGGTGTTCACAGCTGCTGTGGTTTCATGGAGTCAATGGCCACAACAGACCTAGAGAACAGAACTCCATAGGAGAATGGGTACCTCTCGGGCATAGTGCCCTGTGGGCATCATTTCATCCTGTCCTTTTGCAACAGTGTTGCAAGTTGGTCCCAACACTTTTCCTACTTTACAGATGATCAAACACAGCTCAAGGACTTGGGTGTGGCGGCTTATACTGCAACATTTCCATCTGTGTGTTCCTGCTTCGAAGTCCGTCCTGTGCACAGTGGATTTCCATGAGTGGACCCTGGATGTTGTCTTCAGGGCCATCAGGGAAAGTCAAGAAGAGGCAGGAAAGGAGATCTAAGAGGGGACCAGGAACACACAAAGTCCTGGTGAGCAGTTCATTCATGAGCATCGCCCCGCTGTGTAGCACAGTTGTGTTCTACCCAAGGCTTTGGAAGCACCTGTGATCGTCTGCCCCACACTGCTCTTCACTGGGGACTGACTGTATAGTCGCTCCTCTCATCGCTGTGACAGAGTATCCAACAATGGCAGCTTAGGAAGGAAGGTTTTATTTTGGCTCACAGTTGGAGGGAGAAGTCCAGCATGGTGGGAGGAGCTTGAGGCAGCTGGCTGCACTTCGCTGCAGTTAGGGAGGAGGGAGAGGGGAGAGAGCTGGTACCCAGCTTTAGTTCTTCTTTATTAGTTCTGAGCCCCAGTCTACAACATGGCATTATTTACATTCAAGGGGGTGGGGGTGGAGCGTGTCATGGTGGCCCGGGAGAGCTGAGGGTGGGGTCTTGAGGGGAAGTTGGCAGGGTTTGAGGCAGGCTCTGTGGGAGGCACCTGGAAATGGTCCCTGAACGTTAGGGGTTGACTTGCTGTGGATGACAAGTCACCATGATGGTACAGCTCAGAACCCACACTCCTTCACGCTTAACAGTCAAGGAGGTACAAGGTGTGCTGGTGACTGCAGGGCATAGCCCTAATCGCATCTCCCTATGCTGCGATTATGCTCCACTGTATGTGACCCTGTGTTCCTCAGTGTCCCAGAAGTAGGAAGGCTATTTATCTCAGTGGACTCTGGGTCACTGTCAGAGCCTTTGTCTTTAGCCAGCAAAGATGTTTCTTTTGTCTTCACTTGTAGCACGTCTGTGGTGAGTTCTCTGGGTTGGACCCATTCCGTCACTGTCCCAAGTCAGAGCACTGAGCCCTAGATATCCTCTTGTCTTTACTCCCCATTGCAAGGACCAGACCGTGTGTCACCATGCCCAGCTGTTTCTGTGAGGATTGAGGCCAGGCCGTCATGCATGCATGAACGTTGAGGTACTGACCACGAGTATTTCCATGTTCTATGGAGGGGTGCTCCGTTGCACACAGGAAGAGTAACATAGCTGGGATATGTCACTTAGTCATGGGTCCTCTGTAATGCGACTTCCATAGAGGATAACCTGCACTGTGGGGTCTTGCAGAAAGGCCTGGGTTTGTGGGCCTCCGATGACTGGGTGAGGTTTCCACCCGCCCTCGCCCCCCGAAAATGGACCCATTTGGGTGGAAATACCTTTTGAAAGCTTTGCTTCGTTTTCAGATATAGACGTGGAAAGTGGTTAGATTTTCATCAGAGAAGCGTGGCTTTGAGCTACTGGACTCTCAGACACAGTGTCTCTGTTTATAAAATAAACAGTACGAAGATGAAGGGGAGAATGAATGTTAATAGATCGTTGGCTGGACGGACAAGCAGCGCCCTTTGGGTCTCATTACTATGTAGAAAGAGGAAACTTTAAGCCGCTATCTTGGGAAAACAGGGGCGGTTCCTAGGTGGCCGCCCTCCCAAGATGATCCCGCAGCAGCTTTGAAAAACATTTCTTTTTTCGTTTGGAGACAGGGTCTCGTCTGTAGCCCAAGCTGGCCTCAGACTGATGATCGTCTTGCCTCGGCCTCCTGAGTGCTGGGCCGGTGGCCGGTGCCCAGATCCGCGGTAACTGCTTTTTTTAGGTTGTAGCACGAGGGTCTGATTTCTGTGATACTGAGGTCAGGTAGCTCAGAGTCGCAATGCGATTCTCTTCGGACTACAGACTTGCTCTTCAGTGACCGTGTCCTCATCTTTAAAGAGGAAAAAAAAGGGGGAAAAAGAAGGCACATCCGGGTCAAACCCTAGGGGAAGCTCTGCTCTCTCCTCCTCCCTCTCTCCTCATCTCGCTCGTCTTTTTGTTATTGTCCCATCTGTTCCGTTTTTGGGTACCTTCTTGGGACCCTGTACCTCAGTTTCCTCTTCTTGAAAATGTGTGCGTCTGTTTGTTTTCTACTCTATGACTCAAACCCTTTGCAGATATTTCTCACAGGAAGAAGTGCCCACTCTAGCTCCAAGTTTTAGAAGGCCAGTAGGTCCTGGGGTGGCTGAGACCCCTCTCACCTTCAAAGACCCCAAGGGAGACTAGGACAGGAAGTGGGCGTGGCTATGGTCCTCAAGGCCTGCCCCCAGCAACCTAGTTCTTCTAGCTACAGTAATGCTCTGCCTCTTAAAGGTTCCACAATCTCCAAGACAGCGCCCCCTGCTGGTGATGAAACATTTTTTACGTGTGAGCCTGTGAGCCATCAGGATGGGTTGACAATGGCGAACCACATGTTGAGTGTGAATGAAAACAAACACTCCTCCCCTAAGTAGTGTTTCTTCAGGGTATTTTATCGCAACAGAGATGAAACTAGGACACTTGCCATTTTAACAAACAACCTGGTCTGAAAAACAGGCATGACGGTGAGGAAGACAGAATCTGTTTCCTAGCCCGCCATGACCATGTCTCCCTCCAGCATGATTTCTTGCTTTCTTTTTTCCTGAAAGAGGGTGTTGGTTTGTTGCCCTGGCTGGCCCAGTACTCTATGTAGTCAGGCTAACCTCAAACTCTTGATCCTCCTGCCTCAGCTGGCTGGTGCTGGCACCACAGCTCAGCGCTGCGCACAGCCTCTGTTGTTTCAGAATGTGCATCATCTGCTCCTCGCCGAACCCGACGGAGACACCCTCTGATTCCACAGCTTCTGCACTGAAGGCTGGGGTTGAAAGTACTGGTGGTACCCAGAGCTGAGCTTCTTGAGGGACAAAAAATCACAAGTTAGAGAGGAAAACAAGGCACCAGAGGCTGGGCAGGGTGGGGACGGTTCCTGCTGGCTGGCTACCAAGCATTGAATGCTGTTGCTCTGTGATTTCCAGGGAGCTGGGGTTGCATTTTAATTAATTTGCCTTGAAATTAGCATGCCCCGCTTTCCCTTGATCCAGACCCAAGCTTTCAGGCATATCTTGTTGCAAGGAAATACTTCCATAAACCTGGGAAATATGGCATAGGAGACAGGAGCCGGGAGAGGGAGAGAGGCTCAGGAGGGGCTTTTCTTTTTATGTTCTTGCCCACAGCCTTGAGGATGCATCTGCAGGTGACATATTCTTGACTGACAGCCAGTAAAGGTGGGGGCACCCTCTGAGTATGAGGGTCTGCTCCTTTTACTTTATATAGGCTGGGGAGACAAGATGGCTCAGTGGGTAAAATGCTAAGCTTATAAGTGTAAGAGCCAGAGATGGGGTGTCGGGGTATGGGGGTAGGAGGTGGGTGAAAGGCGGATGGTAGGAGAGTGGGGGACAGACACGGACACAAGGGACTGGCCAGGCAGCATAACCTAAATGGACAATTCCAGACCACGAAACCCATACATACCTTCAACATGCACTGACCACCTGCCCCATTTCCTAACAGGCCATTAGCTGATGATGACGTTACTGTTGGGGAAGAGAGAGGTCACATGAGTGACTCAGAAGTTGTACTTCCACTAGGACAGCGAGGGAGGATGAGAAAGTTAGGCAAGACCTGGTGATTGTGGAAGTGCAGAGAGATGGGAGCCCAAGGTTTGACATGAGATGGGAACAAGAAGAAAGCCACCAGGAGGACAGAGGAGGGCTTTTGATGGAGGAACTGTGGAGATGATGAGCTGCCATGCAGGTAACTCCAGATGTGGCGCCAGATGTGCTCCAAGTTGACTTCTTGTTCACACATGGGTGTGAGAGAGTGGATGACTGGCAGGTGTTTTCCCAGGTGACCCAGGAACATGGCCCCTTCTTCCTGAGCTCAGAGATAATGTTACAAGGTTTGTCTTAGTCCCCCCACCGCAGGGCCCCCCTGGTTGTTTTGATAAGTTATTCTGTAAACAAAACAAAACAACAACCAACAACAACAATCCTAAGGGAGAAAGAGTTTACTTGGTTTACAGTTCATAGGTACGATGTGTCATGAGGGGAGGCCAAGGCAGGAGGAGCCTGAGGCAGCTGATCACATGGCATCCCCAGTCAGGAAGCAGAGAGCAATGAATGCAAATAGTGTTCAGTTGCCTTTCCTCCAATCAATACAGCCCAGGGTGCCTTGCTCAGAGAATGGTCCTAGCTACAATTAAAATGGGTCTTTCTACATCAATTAAAATAATCAGGATACCCCCTCATAGATGTGCCCAGAGGCTTGGCTCCCAGATGATCCTAGAGTTAATTAATTAATTTAATGTGTGTGGATGTTGTGTCTGCATGTCTGCATACATGCAGTCCCCAAGGAAGTCAGAAGAACACATTGGATCTCCTGGAACTGGAGTGAGTCACAAGTGGGTGCTGGGAATTGAACCCTGGTCCTCTGGAAGAACAGGTGCTATTCTTTTTATAACATTTTTTTTTTTTTTTTTTTTTTTTTTGGTTTTTCGAGACAGGGTTTCTCTGTGTAGCCCGGGCTGGCCTGGAACTCACTCTGTAGACCAGGCTGGCCTCGAACTCAGAGATCCGCCTGCCTCTGCCTCCCAAGTACTGGGATTAAAGGTGTGCGCCACCACTGCCCGGCCAACAGCTGGTATTCTTAAACACCAAACCATTTCTCCAGCCTCCTTGTGATCCTAGATTCTGTTCAGTTGACTACACTAACCACAAGGTGCATACATAAAAAAATAAACCAATCGTAGTTTAACATGCAATAGCCTGTAAAGCAAAACTAAGAAGAAAATTCTACAACAATACCCCAAAGTGTAAATCCCTTAGAAGAATAGATAAATAAAGAGATTCAGGGGCTGGTGTGCTGCCACCTGCCAAGATCCCAGTACCCTGGAGGCTGAGGCAGGAGGGTTATGGTGAGTTTGAGGCCAGTTTGAACTTTCTGGTGAGTTCAGTGCCTGCCTGGGTTACGAAGTATGACCCCCTTTGGGGAGGGTGCAAAGTGTGTGTTTTGAAAACAAACATTTCTGAAAGGTACCAGAGAGCACTCTCCTAGTACGTTAAGGTGCTGGTAGCTCCTAGCACCACCACCAAAGGCCCCTCCAGGATTCCATTTATCCATTTAGGTTTTGTTCAAAACTAAGAACAAAGCAGAATTTAAAAAGCACAATTATCCAATCTGCTTGCTTTACTTGAAATACTTTTTTTTTTCATTCTGAGTTGGGTCCTGGAGGTTGACACTGCTGGGCCATGCCCTTCCCGCTTCCACTAGTTCCAAGAGTCAGGAGTTGGCCGTACTCTACTCTGTCAGCAAAGGCTTTGGTTTTGTTTTTTTTTAAAAAAAAATCTTCCCATAATTTTACCTAAATTGTAATTCCTTTTCAAATTAGTCCTTACTCCAATTGGATGACTTGGCATTGACCAGAGTCTCCACACTTACCGATGTCACCTCTTTGCCCATGTTCACGCTGGTTTGTTCTTGAATCTATTTGTCCACGAGGGTGACACAGAGCCACAGATTCTCCAGAGAGCATGGTTTCTCTGAAGCAAATTGTTTCTGTCACAGTTTGTTGAATGAATCATTTGAGACTTCAATCCAGGAGATTTTTGTTGGTTCTTTTCAGAAGGAATGGAATCAAAACCTTCTGGCCTCAAGGGCCCCAGGGGCACACAGACCAGCCTTGGCAAGGCGGCCAGGGACACTCTACTTCCTCAGCCACAAAATGGGGGTGAGATGCAGTTCTTGGCTGAGGGGAGAGTCTGGAGGCAGCCACAGCTGCGGTAACCCAATGCTCATCTGAACACAGCAAACACTGTGTAAGACTTCGGATATAATTGTGCAATTGTATGTACCATGTTTATACAGCGCAGAGCAGTTCTTGTTCAGGACAGGCCCCGCCCCCAGTTATGATAGTGTTTACCTTGGTTGTCACTCCCTGAGGTCTTACTGTGTGTTAGTTATTCTTGAATGCTCTTTTCTTGTGGTTATCTTTTTATGTTTTCCCAACAGTGTGTGTGAGAGTGTCTATACATGAGTGTGTGTGGTGTGTGTGTGATGTTGTGTGTGAATGTGAGTAAACATTGAGTGTGTGTGAGTGTGTGTGTGAGAGTGTATGTGTGAGTGTGTGTAAACGTGTGTGTGAGTGTATGTGTGTGTGAATGTGAGTGTGTGTATGTGTAAATATGTGTGAGTGTGTATGTTAGTGTAGGTGAATGTGTGTAAACGTGTGTGTGAATGTAGGTGTGTGTGAGTGTGTGCATGTGTAAATATGTGTGTGAGTGTGTATATGTGAGTGTGTGTATATGAGTGTGTGAATGTGTATGTGAGTGTGTGTGTGTTCCTTGGGGTGCGACTGTACACCTGTGAGCTATGCTTCTTCCTGTAGCGGAAGGTATTAGAAAAGAGACGTCTTGCTGGCTCCTGACTTAGCTGCCATATTCCCGTGCTAATGGCGACACTGGCAGATCGCCTGGCGCCTTGCTGGGTGTCCTCATCTCGGCAGGCCCTCCGGCAGGGCTGGAACTCCCGAGTTTCCTTCGTGGCCACACCAGCCCCAGCCCCACGATCGTCCACCCTGCGATCATCCACCACACCCATCACCCGGTAAAATCAAAACTCTTAACCAACGGATTTCTCTATCAATAAAATCTCAATACACAAGATGCCGACACAATTTAGACAAGTTATCCTAACTATCCTAACCTTTTGATATGCATAACTACCTGAGACTACTGAAGCCACGCGGGTTCATGTCTGCCTCCATTCCGCCTTCCTCCTCCATTCCTCCCTGCGGCTCTCTATCTGCCCCTAGCTTCGCCTCCATTTTTCCCTGTCCAATCACAGGCCTCCTGCTACAAATAGATTGGGCAGAGAAATTTCTGCCACATCTTTCTTTATTATTGTTCACTTTATTTTTTTGAGACAGGGTCTCTCCCTGAACCTGGAGCTATTGGGTCTACTAGATTGAGGTCAGTGAAGACTTCCTCCTGCTTCTGCCTCCAACCCTGGGATTACAGGTGTACAGATGGGCGTGGCTTGTGGTGATGGTGGTGGTGCTGTGTTGCTGGGGATGGAACTGAAGCCTCATGCATGTTTGGTAAACATGTTACCATTATGCTATACTTTCTGTTCTTGCCTTTCCAACCCCGGGGTGGATTCTGGGGATCCAGCACAGGTCCTCACAAGGTCCTTACGCGTATGCAGTAAGCACTTATCAACCAAGCGGTCTCCTTAAGCCTCCAGAAACTTCCAAAGCACCTCTCATAGCATTCAGAGGCTCAGACAGGACAGGTAAACTTGCCTAGGTCACACAGTTGGTTACTTGGCTCAAGTCTGTGTGGCTTGAAGGCCATCTGCAAAGCCTGTAGGGGAGAGTCTGATTTTGTGTCACCCAGACATGCAGCTATTTGGGTGGATGTGGGCCACACCAGCAGAGGCTGCAAGCAACTCTGTGAAGAAGCAGGGACTTTAGGTTGGACCTAAGGGCCTGGCAGGCTCTGCAACAGAGAAGGGAAATGTCTGGAGCCTCTATCAAGGCTCTCACTGGTAGGGACGAGGTCTTCTGCAGGTTGCGGGGTAACCCTGCAGCATGGGGTGAGGAAATGGGTCACACCATGGCTTTGCCCTGGGGTGCTTGCAAGCTGTCAGGCTGCCTTCTTTGGGTGTATTTGGCGTTGAGTCCCCACGACATCATGATAATGATCT
Source organism: Mastomys natalensis (assembly GCA_021653895.1). Taxonomy (NCBI): domain Eukaryota; kingdom Metazoa; phylum Chordata; class Mammalia; order Rodentia; family Muridae; genus Mastomys; species Mastomys natalensis. The sequence continues at coordinate 723,314 of JAJTUV010000441.1, read as the reverse complement.
CCCCAAACTCTGTCACAGAGGTCACAAAGAGGGTCTCTGGGATTCCTTTCTTTTTTTCTTTTCTTTTGTTTTTTCAAGACAGGGTTTCTCTGTGTAGCCCTGGCTGTCGTGGAACTCACTCTGTAGACCAGGCTGGCCTCAAACTCCAAAATCCACCTGCCTCTGCCTCCCAAGTGCTGGCCACCACTGCCCGGCGAGTCCTTTCATTTTTAAATGTTGATACTCTGTGGGGTTGAGGGGCCTTCCCCAGACTCCCGTAGTCTGAAGCCTGCAGGATGGTTTTCTAGCCACATAGCCTTGGATTCCAGGTCCCTGGCATCTGTGTAGTTTCCCTTTCACTCACAGCCTGGGTGTCTGTGCGGCTGTCAAGTTCCCTCTGCCTAGAGTACACAGGGGCCCATTCCCTCCAGGCCTTCAGAAGTGGACTGTAGGAACTGGGATTAGAACCCAGGCCTCCCTCCCTCTGAAATCCAATGTCCTGTAGCATCTTACTCCAACCCCAAGCCATGATCTCTTGCAGCAGCCCCTGGTGTGCCCTCTCGCTCTCTTTCCCCAGCTCCCAGCCTGCCCACCTGTCCCTGTGCCATGGTCTGTGTAGAACCTGGCAAACACTTGATTAAGAACAGGGTTACCCGAGGGCCTACGGTTGTGATTCTCTGAAACTGACTCCCCTGTGGTTTTACTTAGGGAGGCTGTATTTGCTTCAGTATCCCAGCAGGGCAGTAGTTCTGGGAAATGATCTGTTCACAAGTGTGGGAGATAGGAATTTTGAGATGATGCCTTGGCTGGCTTCTGGTTCTAACAATGCCTGGAGTGATGGGTGGAGAGACTGGCCGGCTCCCCACTCTTTTCCTTCCCAACCCCAGGAAGAGGCCGTGGGCCAGGGGAGTCTGTGGATTCAGTGCTGGACAGGGGATCTTGTGTCTGTTCTATGTTGACTTCGTTATAGCTGAGCTCTGCCAGCTGATAAGGTCGGACAGGGTCGCGGCCAGGGTCAGATGCCTGTTGGGAAATGGTTCTTACTCATGTACTCTGACTTCAGAGCCAGGGCCTGGCTGCCCCTTGCTAGCTTGGTATAGCCATGGTGGGCCTGTGAAATTGACTATCGATGAGCTACCCAGACCTCTGCTACCCTTGAAATGACCTCGGCTCCGTCCTAGATTAGGACTTTTCCCTTATCCAAACTAAAGGAAGACAAGGTGGTGGCCAGGGGCAGTTGGGACTGATAGGAAGGTATGGGGGACAGCCTGGAAGTGGGTTCCATAATCTTGACAGCTTCTTGACCTGGTCTGGCTGGGCTCTAGGGCTCTGGCAAAGTCAGTCCGTTGGAATGTGGTCTGGAATCCCTTAGTGCTGGCATAGGACAGTGTCCAGGTCCAGAGAAGGTCTGGGTGAGATCTGCAAGTGCCCAGAAGCCAACGAGTAGGCACCAGAAGCAGGATAGCTTGGACCTAGCCTTGATTTCTTTTGGCTGCCGTGGACCCGAAAATTGAGTTAGACAGAGCAAACACTGGGATGCATTCGACTAAAATGAAAAGAACCTGAAATGTCCTTAGGAATGTTCTAGCCAAACCAGAATTTAGACATGTCAGGCACACCTCTGGACAAAGTCCCTACCACCTGGACTTCTGTCACTCATTCCTGGTGTCCTGGCCAAGTATCTCCCATTGTAACACAGGGAAAAAGCCACCTTTGGTGACTGGCAGGGCAGCTGTTGCCAGCGAATAGTTATCAAAACATGATTTCACCCTCTCTGTCCTTCTGAGACCAAGCAGGGGAGCTAATAGAAATAACCCCAGGGAGACAGAGAGAGGCCACTTAAGGCACATATGATGGACAGAACACCCAACTTGAATCCAGGCTGGAGCCAGGAGCCCCATGTCTTCCTGTAGCTGTGGGGGAACCCTCATTCCTTAGCCTAGCCCCAGGGAATCTATTTCCACACTCCCTACTCCTAAAACTACACGGCTAGGGAGATGGCTCAGTCAGTAAAGCACTTGCCTTGCAGCCTTAGGGACCCGAGTTCAATCCCCAACATCCATGTTAAGAGTTAGGGTTGGTTGTGCCAGCTTGTAGCCCCAGTACTGGGGGAGGGAGTGAGAAGCCTTGGTCAGCAAGTAGAGTCAAATAGATGACCACCAATTTCCAGTGAGACATTGTCCTGGCTCGTTTTATATGTCAACTTGACACAAGCTAGAGTCATCAGAGAGGGAGGAGCCCCAGCTGAGAAAACCAGTCCAGCTAAGGCATTTCCATAAGTAGTGATCAGTGGGGGAGGGTCCAGCCCATGATGGGTGGAGCCATCTCTGGGTTGGTGGTCCTGGGTTTAAGAAGACAGCAGACTGAGCAAGCCAGTAAGCAGCACCCTCCAGAGTCTTACCCTGTTTGAGTTCCTCTCCTGACTTCCTTCAATAATGAACAACAATGTGGAAATATGGGCCAAATAAACCCTTTCTCCCCGACTTGCTCTCTGGTCATGGTGTTTTCATTGAAGCATTAGAGACCATGACATCCTGTCTGGAAAAATAAAGGCGGCTGTCTCTAGAGCAATGGCACCTGAGCCTCCAATATGCACACACACACACCTGACTGCTTTCCTCTCTTTGAAGCAAGAGTTCATTTGTTTCCTACTTCACAATGGAAACTGATGTCATCAGATTGGATACCCCAGCCTGTGCTCCTGGATTGATGCCATCAGATTGGATGTCCCCAACATGTACTACTGAATTGATGCCATCAGATTGGATTTTCACCAGCCTGTGTTCCTGGTGACACTCTAGCTGCCCGCATCATCATCCCACACACATGCCCACATGTCCCTGTCCCTCAACTGGCACCCGCATACCCATCCACTAACTTTGGGTCTTGGTCTCCTGCTCTGCTCTCTGAATAAAGGACAGAGGCAGAAAGGACAGAAAGGACAACAGAGTTCCAGGAAGAGGCTCAGAGTCACTGCTCCTCTGCAACACCCCAACCTTAAGAGGAGCTGGCATCAGGAATGGAGAGACTAGAACCCAAGACAATCTTGCTGAGCCACGCCAAGCCACGCCGAGCACGCCAGCCACGCTGAGCTATGGTGAACCACACAGCCACTCTGAGAAAACATTGAACCATGGTGGGCCACTCGGAGCCACGCTAAGCCATGCTGAGCCACACCAAGCCATGCCACAGACCCTTCACTGAGAAGTAAACGTCTGTTGGTGGCACAGGTTTCACCCACAGATTCTGTTACTATGATCATCCCAGCAAAGGGGTTAATGGAAACAGGGACATGGCCTCCCTGGTGGCTGTTGGGAACCGTGGTGTCTCCTCTTTCCCACACCCTCATGACAACAGCTGTCTTGTCCTGTTACATGGAAACCCCTTGGCTCCACTCAGGACGTGGACAGCAGGAAAGTGAGTCGGATGCCTCCTAATGACGAGAAGTCACATGACCTTCCCGAATCTGAGCAGAGCTCACAGGGCAGACAGCCCTTCCCCGATTTACGAAAAGAGAATGCCTCCAACAAGGATTTGGTAAAGCCCTGGGTCACCTCCACCACCTGGGTGGAAGTGAAGGCTGCACAGGTGGACAGGGCACATTAGATGACATTCACGGACAGCTGAGTGCTGCGCAGGAGTTGCTATGGTAATCGGCTGCTATGAGCTCCTTAGAGACTGGAATCAGGGTGTTCACACTCATGCAAACTCCTTCCTAACTATGTTGGGCGCTCATGAGAACGGAGCGCGGAATGGGACCTCTGCAGGGTGTCCTGGGGAAGGGAAGCCACCGTGGTGGGGTGGCAGGAACGCACAGGGCCCTCCTGCTAAGATATTCTCTCTCTCATAAGGAACAAGAGACCAGGGGAAGGAACACTGGACTTGTAACCCATTGCTGCCTGGAATGGAAAATAAACAAAGAACGTTCTGCACAGAGCAGAGCAGAGCATCCAATACCCAGAGACTGCCAGAGGGCCCCACTTTACCTTCTGAGTCACCTCAGTTATTCATGGCTTTCAGTCGAAGATAGGTCACTGTCTTCGAAGATAAGTCACAGAGCCAGGCTCTCCAGGTGTTGGCATTATCAGAACGGGCGTTTAGAAGGAGTCCCATGTTTGACTAGAGAGCTTGACTAGAAACGGTGGGAGGCATTCACCATAGGGCAAATGAAGATGCTAAAGAAAGCTCGTGTTGGTGGGGATGAGGATTGCCTTCAAGATTGGTGTGTGGGAACAGATCTGCTTGCTCCAATCCCAGGGAGGGAACAGTCAGAGCAACAGCAAATGGAGCAGAGAGAGCGGCGGGAGCCAAGGGTTGATAGTAAAGTCTAACATTCGAGACTCTGGGATCCCGGAAGAGAGAGAGGGAGCAGAGAAAGAAAAGATAGATAGATAGATAGATAGATAGATAGACAGACATGTAGATAAATGGTAGATAGATGATAGATACATAGATGATAAGATAGACAGGTAGACAGATAGATAATAGGCAGATGATAGGCAGTCAAACAGATGATAGATGATAGCTATATAGATAGACAGATAGGTAGACAGACAGATGATAGATAATTGATAGTTATAGAGATAGGCAGACAGACATGATAGAGGTATAGATAGACAGATGATAGAGATAGGAAGACAGACAGCTAGCTAGCTAGATGGATAGATAGATAGATGATAGACAGACAGACAGACAGACAGATAGATGAGGCAGACAAATAGTTAAGGAGCTTATGATCAAGACATAAAAATATAATGAGCAAGCAACTGGGAAGACGGCCCATGGCTAAAGTACTTGTAAGTGTGAGGATCAGAGTTCAGGCCTCTAGACCCCACCAAAAGGTGGGGTGGGCATGGCAGCCCATCTGTAGCCTCAGTGTGGGAGGTGGAGACAGGCTTCCCCAGAACATGCAGAAAAGTCAGACAACTCAAGTCAACTTATGGGTTCAGTGAAAGATCCTGTCTCAGAAGATAAGGTGGAGAGTGACTGAAGAAGATACTTCTGTATGCACATGCACATTGCAAACACACACATGCACACATATATACATACATACATATACATATGCATACATGCACACACATATGCACACATAAATACATACACACATGCATACAATGTGAACACACACATGCACACACATATACATACATACACACATATACATACAGACACATACACACATATATACATACATACACATACATATGCATGCATGCACAGACATACACACACATATACACACATATACATACTCACACGCACACACACACATATATACATACACACACAAACATACCACATATACCACACACACATACACCCCCCCCCAAGATATTAAATTAAAACTCTAAGAAGAAAAGCATCTAAGATGAGTTAACCCTAGGAGAATGAATGGTTTGTATTATGCATACAAAATTATGCATGTGTGTATGTATATATGTGTGCATATGTGTGTGCATGTATGCATATGTATATGTATGTATATATGTGTGCACGTGTGTGGTGTGCTGTGTGTGTTTGCAAGCAGAATTTTAAAAAGATAAAATTCTTCAAGGCAACCAGGTAAGGATTCAGTACCTTCAGGGGCTCCAAGGCCAGAACTGCAGAGGACTTTTCTCCAGGAGTGATACGAGCCCTGACACACTGCAGGGACACACCACAGCCTCTCTTCATGGTGTTAACAGAGAGAATAAAATCCTTTCAGCCAAGAACTCTATCCCAGTGAAAAACACCTTTCAAAAAAGAAAGACAAACGTATTTCCCCAGGCAAGTGAAACCTATGGAATTTGCTGCCAGCAGGGCTTGCCTACTAGACAAATTGAGCTTACTAAGGAAGAAGTGAACAAGAGGCAGACTCCTGGGTGCACGGAACAAGATGGAGAGGAAAGAGCTGAACGTGGTAAAATGAAGATAAATAGGGTTTGTTTTCCTTATGTTTAACTTCTCGGAAAAATACGTGACAGCTTAAAGCAAAAGCTGTTTACAATGTGCGGTGTGTTTACACCGCGCGTAGAGAGTAAAATATACAGGACAACAAGAGCCAGGTTCCCTGCAGGGATGAATTGGGAATGAGTGTGAGATTACTGCCTGTTCTGTAACTCTGTCACTGATCACTCAAAACCAGACCACGATCAAATCAAGATGTGGACTGCCAACCGCGGGGAGCCACTGGCTTTGTGAAAGACGTATAAACACAACCATTTCTCCCACATTAAGAGGAACCAAACACATGCCCAGATGCCCAGGCGTCACCTGACAGCGCCTGCCGCCTGTGAAGTGGGATCTGAGGCGCCCGAATCCACCTTTGCCGTCACCCTCCCCTGACCCTTTACCCAATTCTCTCATTCCGTGATATTGTTTGTCACCAGAAACTGGGTATCCATATACATCTGGATACATCTTGGCTGCAAGGGCCTTTGCCGCTGCCTGTAGCTGTCATTCGTCCCACTGTGGCTCCCCTTACTGAATCCGCAGCCCCTCAGGAGCTCAGCTGTAGTGACTTTAGGCATCCTATAGGACCAGGGTCTCTTGTGAATCACCGGAGACAGCTGAAAGAAGCCATACTCCCCAAATCTACCTGGTTACAGGACTTTTACATTTTTTTATCTTATTTTTTAAAATTATGTGTATATGTGTGTTTGATGTGCATGTGTATATGTAGATGTGTGTGAGTGCACTGCCCAAATCGGCCAGCAGAGGGCGCTGGGTCTCCTGGAGGTGGAGTTGCAGGTGATTATGGACTGAGGTCTTTGGGCAGAGCAGTGACTACTCTTAACCACTAAGTCATCTCTCGAGCCCTACAGAACTTTTTATGTAGGTAAGGGGAGGTACAATGTTTTCTAGAACATTTGTCTTAGGGAGAGAAAAATTTGGTTTTGGAATCCCTGATTACGTGGTTTCTTCTTCTTCTTCTGGAAATGTATACGTGGATTTCACATCTAGCTCTGTGTGTGCACACGTGAGCGTTCGGGTGTGTGTATGTGAGTATGTACACATGTGTGCATGTGCCTGTGTGTGTGCATGCACACGTGTGTCAGGTGTGTGTGTGTGTGTGTGCATGCACACATGTGTGGTGTGTGTGTGTTGTGTGTGTGTTCACAGAGCATTCATCCAGTGACAGGCTTCATATGATGATGGTCTCATTAGACTAGTGTTGGTGACAAACTACTTCTGTTTGTGGTGACAGTGACTTACTCCTCTTCTGTCCTTCTTGCCAGTCACCAGTAGCCTAATACACATATGAAGTCACGTACAGAACATGGCAGATACTTGGTAATGGCAGCATGCAGCTTGGTGTCAACCACGGTCAGTGACCTGTTGGTTACCGTTCCAGCATATCCTTATCCATGAAATACAAGCTGTAAAACAGTTGCATCTAGAAGCAGGCTGAGTAACAGCAGTGACCCACCCCATCCAGGTTCGCATGACTCACGATCTCCTACAGAGGCAGATTTCCCAGGATGCATTGCTGCTGTTTTTGAAACAATGAGCTGTTAGTTAAGGCTGGCTTTGAACTTGGTGTGTAGCCCGGGCTAGCCTTGGACTCTAGATCCTCTTATCTCAGCCTCCCAAGTGTGGACTATCATACCTGATTCCAAGAATACATTGCTTATGCCAAACTCTGTCGTGAACCAGCATGTGGCGGCATGTGCACACGCACACACAGACACGGCAGCATATCCACATACATGGGACGTGTTTGTGTATGTACATGTTTATATATCTCCCTCCTTACATTCCTGTCTTCTGCAGTGCAGATGAACACCACAGAGGCCGTGTTTACGTCAGTCACAGCCACACGGTGGTGGCCAGGAGGCTGCAGGGCCACTAAGCCATAGAAGTCTGAGGCTTGTGAGACTGCAGGCTCTGAGCCATGCTGGGTCAAGCCATCTGGGGTTGGGACCTGATGGGTGAACTTGTCAACTTGTCTGCTTGTGGCCCCGGGCCCATGGTTGACATCTGTGGCTCAGTGGTCTCATCTGTAAGCTGGGATAGTGTTGACAGTACAGCAGCTGTCCACAGTTCCAGTGAGGTCGGGAGGGAGAGATTACAGGTCAGCAGCAGGCAAGCTCCCAGAGCAGACACCCCAAGAGCATCGGTGGCAAGACTCCATGTGACCCCACTGTAGAGTGTCAGCTGCTGTAACTAACACACTGTCCTGACCAGCAGGCCCCTTTTCTCCTGTGACCTGTGTCCTGAGGTCCAATTCAGTCCTTCCTTGGCGGCAGATAAATGGTTCAGGGAGATCCATGTGACTGTCTCAGAGACCCCTGCGGTAAGATGAAGAGAACACACACAAACAGGCCTTTACTGAGGCATCATATGGGAGCCAGGAGCCCAGTATCAGCCATAAGGATCTGTGGTGGTTTGCATATGCTCAGCCCAGGGAGTGGCACTATTAGAAGATGTTGGAGTAGGTTGGCCTTGTTCGAGTAGTGTGTCACTGTGGGTGTGGGCTTTAAGACCCTCATCCTAGCTGCCAGTCTTCCACTAGCAGCCTTCAGATGAAGATGTAGAACTCTCAGCTCCTCCTGCACCAGGCCTGCCTGGATGCGTGCCGTGAAGGTCACCAGATGAGCCAATAAATTTGTCTTCAAGACTGGGAGCTGCTTGTGGCTTGAGCAAAGCCATTTTTGCTATCCCGGCCTGCTTATCACTGCATGCAGGTAATTTGTTTGAAAACAAGGTCTCACTCTCTATAACACAGCCTTGACTGGTACTCTCAAAACTCTCAGTCTCGCCCCTGAATGCTGATCACGGAGTCTGCATGCTACTTACACAATGATAATGGACTGAACTCTGAACCTGTAAGCCAGCCCCAGTTAAATGTTGTCTGATACGAGTTGCCTTGGTCATGGGTCTGCTCATCAGCAGTAAAACCCTCACTAAGACAGAATCCTCAGTGTGCTGCTTGCAGGACACCAGGGCTAAAGCCATTAGAGGATGGGGTCTGATGTGACCTACTGGTCAGGAAACTGGCAGGAAGTTGGGTGACTTCTGGGTGACACATAAAGGTAAGTTAGGCCAGCTGGTGTGTGTGTGTGCTGCTGGTGGCATGCTCGTGGTCCCAACACCTTGTGGCAGGCTCATGGGGGATAGAATCCCCCCAAATGTTTTGGAAAAGTGCAAATTTGACTCCAACATCCAACCCAGAGGAAGGTAACGTGTGAACAGCAAGTACTGGCAGAATACTGTCACAGAAGGTGTTTACTAGGTTCCAGTAACCTGGAAGGAAGTCTGGTCCCCATCACTGGGGAGCTTTGAATTGGACACATGCAATGCATGGGTGGTCACTGCTGTCTGCAGGACACTCTGTCAGTCCTGTGCGGGATAGCACATACTTGGGCTTTGCTGAAGCCACAGAGCAGCTTGCCGTCTTGAAGACAAGTTATTGTCTACATCTGTGTTGACACCCCTGGGAAGGTGGGAGACCTGGAAGCCAGACCAGCATAGCTCAGCCTAAGGGCAGCAGGCAGGAGGATCCAAGGCAGCAACAAACAAACTGACCAGATCCTAGGGAGGGTGGAGGACACGCCCCTAGGGAGAATAGCCCCAGGGCACAGCATGGAAAGGCCCCTAACTGCCTGTCACGTTAATCTGGATGGCAGTGTTAGGGAGAAAGGGTTTGGTCAGGTAAATTCTCCATCTGTGGGCCCTTTGCTCTTCTAACACGAGGCCCTGCATTGTGTTCCGGGTCACTCACAGCCTCCCGGGGGCATGATATTCTCTTGGACCTTTTCTTGCAGTGTCCTGAAGGGCACGGCCTGTTCATCTCAGAGGCCACATCCACACCCAGCCAGAGTGAGAAGTTTCTAGTTCGCAGCAGTTAGGGTTGGCACCTGTTTTGGTGACAGAGTCTCTTTCTGAGCCAGAGCTTCCATTTGTGAGCCTTGTGTAGACGTTAGCAGCTCACTCCTGTGATCCTAGCATTCAGGGGGCAGAGACAGGAGGATTTTTGAGAGTACCAGGCCAGGCTGTGTTATATAGAGAGTGAGACCTTGTTTCAAAACAAAATTACCTGCATGCCGTCATTTATTTGTTCATTCACTCATTCATTCTCCGCATGGAGTTGCTTTTCTTTGCTTGTCGTGGTTAGTTTTGTCCTGAGCCTCTAACAGGTTGCTCTGACCTGGGACAGAAAGAGACTTGACCTGAGTGAGCCCCTCCATCTTGGGGCTGGCTGCTGTCTTTCATTACAGTGCAAGCAAGTTGAGAAGAGCAGAAACAAGAACAGTCCTGTCCCTTCCGCCGGGCACCTGCCTGACTCTAACGTCTCATGTACTCCAGAAACACCACATCATACTTTAGCACTGGGGATGACAAAGAAGGGGCCTGATGCATCCAGAGTTTCCAGTGCAAGGACGCTCCAGCCATGCCCTGTCATGAATGACTGGCTGAGGCCAAACCAGTCCCAGGCTCTGGGGCATCTGGGAAATCAACAACATGTAGAAGCCGAGATGCCACAGTCATCTTCTGGTTTATATTTGTCTTTCCTACATTTCCTCTGTTGCCAAAGTCATTAAATCATTAAACATCGTGAACTGAAGAAGACTTAAAGGGGCCTCGCCAAGCACGGCGCCCTCTTAGGTTCGGGTGGGCTGGTTGTCTGCCTTCGTGGAAGCTCTGGGTTAGCTTGTGGAATTATGCACAGCTCTGTGTGGTCTGCGTTGTCCTGCCGGTGTCTGCCATGGTGCACAGCTGATTTCACGGGTGCAAGCAATCTGCCCTGCTGACGACAGTCCGTTCTTTACTCAGTCAACTCCCCGCCCCCCCCCCTGGAACAGCCCACTTAGATTCTTAATATAAATAATGAACAGACATTTTTATGTACTTTGCTTTTTATTCTGATGAGATTTAGAGTCATACATAAAAGCATATACATTTTTAATACAATTAATAAGCTAATTTAATATATTTAAATAAATATCGTCACTCCTAAAAATTCATTTGCAGAAGAATTTCCATTGTGGAATACTTACTAATACAATTGTGGTTAGTATTGGTTAGTGTCAATATTTTCAAATAAATATAGCACCATTAATGTTAAAATTAATGCTACAAGTTTTGTTAGTTGGACCATCCATAATGCATTTATGATGTGATTTAAATACATATTATCATATCTATAGTGGGCAAAAATATAGTTTTTATGTGTTAGTTCTCAAAAAAGCCGCTGTTGAGGAATGTTTGTATGTATAATTTTGTCAAGGATTGGTTAATACTGCCAGTAGATTTCATAAATGTTATTTGTGATACATTTCTGATATAATTCAGTACTGTTTATTGTCGCCTATCCTAAGAGAATCTCTGACAGAAGATGTATACATGTCTATTTCAAAGATAAAATTTACATTATAAAATTAGTGCAGGCAGGCAGTGTGGAAAAATAAGAAAAGCTAGGAGGGTTAGGGGACGGAATCGGACCAGAACAGCATGTCCTGACCCAGTTTTGGTCTCGGCTTTTCTGGTCCTTGTTTCTGTGCCCTGAGCACCATGTAAAGTAGGGGCTTCAGCCTACGAGCTCTTCTGTATGGCCATTGTCACCCATCGGCACGAACGCTGGCTGCTTCCCGGTCCTGGGATGTGACTCTGGGCAGCTGCTCGCGTGGGGTCACGTAGATTTATCACGGAGCTGTCACTTTCCCTCTGCCCATAAGTCGCTTCTGGTTTTCGATGCTGTGGAAACTGCTCACGGGAGACACTGGTTTGTCGTTCTTCCCACAGGGCAGCTGGGAGAGGGAAGCAGAGCGGGCAGACACCTGTGAGACATGTCGTGAGGCAGGTGGACATGTTTCGGAGCTGCGGTGTGAGTCGAAGATGTCTGTGCAGCGTGACACACGTGTGACACACGGATGTCAAGTTCTGCCTGCTCCGGGCTGGAGGCTGACGTGGCAGGCCCTTGTGGGACCCCATCCTTTGATCGCTGGGATATGCTTTCAAAGTTACTCAGCTTTCCATTCTTCTTCAGATCTGAGCGCGTTGTTTACATATTGGGGATGCTGTGCTGTTTGGTAGGTGAGTGGACTCTCTCAGCTGGTCTTTTGCGTTGTTATTTTGTTCGTCTGCCTGCTTTGCCTGTGGGCTTTTATTTTGAATGTGCCTTAGTGTTACTAACCATTGTTTAATTGGTTTATGCCATTTATTTAGCGTGTGTGTGTGTGTGTGTGTGTGTGTGTATATGTGTGTATATGTGTGTGTGTGTGTGTGTGTGTGTGAGTGTGTGTGCGCGTGTGCACTTATGAAGATCAGAGGGGAACCTGGCGGCATCACGTCTCACCATGTGAGTGAGTCCCAGGGATTGAACTCAGGTCACCAGGCTTGATGGCAAGTGCCTTTAGGCACTGAGCCATCCTGCTGGGAGCAAAGCTCCAAGAGCCAGAGACTGCCCAGCAGAAGCCACGAGGCTGTTTCACTGGGCCGTCAGCGAGCCTGGCCTTTCCAGCTGCAGGCTTCATATGTCTGATCTTCTGTTCCCATCAGCCCTTTGCCTCATCCTCTCCAGCTTTCTAGAGGTCATGGGTGTGCTCTCCTTTTGGAGAGACGAGCTTGGTGTTGATGACGTGGGTCTTGTTGATTTCTCTCCCCCTGGTTGGTATTCATAAGGATAAAGAACTTGCCTTAGCCCTGTGGTGGGTGTTTCAAAGCAATTAGGTTCATGTATGGGTGAAGATTCTCTCTAGAACTTTCCTCTCCTTCTTCCTACCTACTTCTGTTGTAGAGATCATCTGTGGTGGTCAGGCAGGACTGAATTTCCCAGACCCTGAGGAGGAAATGCAGACATATGACAGGGGAACGCCGGCAGACTGCACCCAGTGGTTTTGCTCTGCTCAGCATCAGTCAAGGATTTAACTCATTACCTCACAAGAATCCCACAAATGAGCCTTTGAGATCCTCATTTTGCAGTCTCAAAAACAAAACAAAACAAAACAAAAAACAAAAAAAACCAAGTCTCCCCGACTCAAGAGATTCACCCAAAACAAGGGGGCGGGGCTCAGACTGGATGCTACTGCTGCCGGCCGTGAGTTCAGCCCAGTGTTACCATGTCTTGTCATGGGAAGCTTCCAGTTTTCCCACAGAAGCATCCAAACTGAGCATCTGTAACTGGAGCAGCAGGGGGCCCTCGGAGCCTGGAAGCGGCTCTTCTTGGAAATCTCCTTTGATCCCGGTGTCCCACCCCCATGGCTCCTTAACCTTCCGGTTGCTTCTTGCTTCCTGAATCTGTAGTGAGGAGCCGGTTTTTCTCATTCACTTACTGAGAGGTGGTCCCTCACGTTTCCCTGGTGTACACCTTAACAGGTACAGTGCAGGGGCGTGGCTCTGGGTGCAAATCTTAGTGGCTGGCCGCTTGCCTGAGGTGGGGTCTTTGAGAGAACACCTGGCCATGGCAGCACGGGGTTGTGGGGTGTTTCAGAGATTGAGGTCCTGGACTGGGGACTGCAAGCTGTCATCTCTGTTGCTGTTCATGTGTGAGCAAGCTGGGGTTAACCCAGCTGTGCATTCAGGTCACTGTGCCAACAAATAGGGGCAGGATTAGGTCTTCCCCCATGGGGACAAGGCTCCTTGCCCACAGTGACACGGAGACATGGCCCCCATCCAGAAATAAATTGTGAGAAAAGATCACCACAGGAAGGTTGCCTGTGGCTGGACCTCCGTAGGAGCTCTCATCTCCTTTGTGTTTCTTCTAAACCTCCATGACTTTGGCCTTAGTGAATATTACCAATATTCATTTTTAGAATTAGGTTGTCTAGCACTGTGCCTCAAGAGCTCGCAGCCCCATGTGGCTTTAACTCCAGGACTGAGCCAGGTTGGAGAGCTGGGCTGAAGTTCACACTCAGAGCGAAGGACTGGCTTCTGTGTACATTGTGCGTGGTGTAGGAGGATGTCTGGACTTCCAGAAGCAAGGCCGAGGTTGCTTATGTCTATCTGCTTTTGTGCTGGTCATGTTCCTAAGGGAGATGGCTAGGAAGACATTGCTGTATGGCAGCCATGCCCTGTGCTGCTGCTGGCCAGGAGACAGGAGTCCTGCCCACAGACCCCACTGCACACAGTCTGTCTTCGTAGGGCTGGAGTAGCCTCGGACGTTGTCTGCGCATCCCTCGTTAGGTACTGTATCTGAAATCACACTTGAAACCCTAGTAGAGACTCTCTCATAGGATCAGAATATGGGTTCTTGGTCTTCCCAATGATACTTGATCGAGTTCTCTTTACTGCGAAATGGAAACAGCCCTGGGCAAGGGCTGAGCTAGGACACAGTCATGTGACCTGATGTACTTGCAATACCCAGGCAAAGGAAAGTGTCTGCAGATGTTTACTGGCTGGGAGGACACTGCGGTGGAAGGTAGTTGGTACTGGTGGCAGGCCCCCCTCCCTGTCCTCGGAGTCTGTGCCTACCCATCTTTATTTTCCTATTTTTGTCTTCATCTTTCTCTCTAACCTGGCATAGTCTCCATCTTCTGGCAAAGTCCAGTAGGGAGGGTTCTGAGGTACCAGGGTCCCCAAGTGAATCACTATCATATAATGTGACGTCCAGGAGTCTCAACCCTGCCTGAGGACACTCGGGAGGATCCATCCTGCCATCCAAGCAGTGAGATCGATTCAAGGTGGCCTCAGTGGGAAGACAGACAGACAGACAGACAGACAGACAGACACACACACACACACACACACACACACGCGTGCGCACACATGCACACACATACAGAGACCCCTCAACTCATCTCATGTTTCCTTGTCATGAACTGCTCCCATGAAGCAGTTATGACATGGGATCAACCATTTATTTATTTATTTTAACACAAAATCACATTTTAAAAGAAATTTTTAAAATGTTTATTCTATGTGTGTGGGTTCACGGGTGCTCTGGTAGTCATGTGCAGGTCAGAGGACAACTTGCATGTGGGTCTCAGGTTGTCAAGGTTGTAGGTGCTGTTATCACAAGCTGAGCCCTCTTGCTGGCTGGCTTGCTTGTCTTATTTGTTTGTTTGTTTGTAGAGGCAGAGTTTGCTGTGTGGCTCTGACTGGCCTGGAGACCAGGCACTATGCAGACCAAACTGGCCTTAAACACACACACACACACACACACACACACACACACACACACACACACACACACAGAGAGAGAGAGAGAGAGAGAGAGAGACAGAGACAGAGACAGAGACAGAGACAGAGACAGAGAGACAGAGAGAGATCCTTCTGCCTCAGTGCAGGACCCATGCATGACCTTGTCCTTCGAAGCCGAGCAGCCCTTGGGGCAGTGTGCGGCCTCTATCCTTAGAACTTCACTGTCCCACTGAACCTGGGCTGAAACTGAGGCATCGGCTCCTGTGTGAAGGCAGCCTTGTGGTGCTTACCTACTTGGGGTATGTTTACCCTGTAAATCTCCTTGCCTTGCTTCCAGGAGACTCGTGCATGGTGTTTTCTGTCAGGGAAGGGACAGACTTGCTCTCCTGGGCTCCTGGTGCTATACACATAGCTCTTCCCTCATCTTGCCTTCCTGGCTTTGGTACTGAGCAGACTGGAATGAATCATCACTGTGCATGGCTTCCCAGAAGGCTGGGCTCTGACACCAGCTTACACACAGGGTGGTTCTGTGAGCAGCTCCTGCCCTGTTATTCTCCTCATAGCCTCAAAGGCAGCTGCTTCTCTTCACTCCTCAGGATTTACTCTTCCAGCTGAAATGTTCCGGACGGTCCCCCCTCCATTTTATTAGGCTAATAAAACTTGGTTTTCTAGCGCTTGGTGCCCCAGGAGGGCAATCCACCCCTCATCTAATTCATCACGGGCCCAATGAGAAGCTCCGAGGTCCCAGCCTCAGTCCCCAGCTCACTGGGCCTCATAAAGGTGAGGCCTCTGGGTTACACCTTGGGTTTATGCCTGCTGCGCGCCCGGTCCCCCTCCTGGCCCACTGTTACTCACAATTTATATGAGGCTCTTCTGCTCACTTGTTCCATACCACGAGTGTGCCACGAAGCCATGTCCGCTGTAAAACGTGGCAGCTGGCGTTTCAGAACATTCCAACAAGAGGCTGGTGGGAAATGCTTATGTTTACATTCATGAGGGGCAGCTCTGTGGGAGTCTGGGTGATAGTTTGAAAGAGGTGTGTTGGGGGGCTTTTTGGGCCAGAAGAACCAAGCTGCTGTTTAAAAATAAATAAATTTTAAACAAAACGTGTTTGTGTGCACACACCCATGAACGTCAGATCTCTGAATTCTTTTGCCAGTACTGTGTGACATCTAAGGTTTGTTTTCTGATACTTCAGTAAAAAGACTGTCAAAGGGGAAGCAGTGTGTGTTCATTTTGTTCCAGGTGTAGTGGCCGGGCTCTACCTGTTTCCTTTCTCACCTTAAAGGACGCATCGTATCCTGAAGCTTGAACTATGCCTGTGTCAGCATGGTCGAGAGCCAGACTGTATATACCAAGGGGCTGGAGGGACATTTACCAGCTGGATGGCTATCGGAACCTCCTCCGTACAGCAATTCAATCTTGTCAGCCTGTAATTACTGCCCTGGTTCGCCTCCTCCTTCTCAAATCTCCACAAAATGCCATTCCATTATTAACTGTTCTCCCTGAGGCCATGCCCGGTTGGTAATAACTTACTCCAGCCGCCAGCCGCTCAGGGTGACGTTCTCTTCCCTCATCCTCCCAGTGCCTGGCCTGAGCTCTGAGGGTTGCACACAGTCAGGGGAAAGATAGGAAGGTGGCGTTGGACAGAGCTCCTGTGCGATTACCTACCTGGCCATTGGATTCCTGCCTTGTCTGAGCTGGGTTCCAGGGACAGGGGTGGAGGGAGTTCTTTTGATGGCATCTGATAGGACAACTGTCTTCTTCTGCGGGATGTGATGACAGTTGAGGAAGATTCCAGACCTGAGCAGTCAAGGACGATTGTCATGGCCTGGGCTGACAATGGCCTTCTTCAAAGGAAGACGGCAGCGTGAATGGTAGCCAGCAGCAGACAGTGACATAGGAAGTCTCAGTGAGCTAGCTGAGTCCTTACTTGGATGGCTGGACTCAAAAACAACCCAAATGCCACCCTTATCACCCACAGCGGCCTCCAAGCGTCCATGTGACCCAGTGTGTAGGCTAGCTGCGATGCCCGGGAGTGCCCCATCGGCCAGGGTGCTCTGTGGCAGGTTTGAGGTGTTTGCAGACTGGATTTGAGAAACTGACAGGGGTACGTTGTTGGCAGGAGCTGCCAGCCTTGGGCCAAACCTCAAAGGGACCAGAGCCTGGCCCTGGCCTTTCTTGGCTCCCTGCATCCCACCCTTGGGTGCTAGAACCAGAAGCAACTCTGGTTCCCCTTCTTCCTAGCCACCCTCTTGCTGAGTTCGGGCGCATGGCGGATTATCCTTCAAAAACCCACTTGGAAAGGATCTTTGTTTTGTTTTGTTTTCTCTACTTGACACTTGAGAGTAAAGTAGGCCATTTATCTTCCAGGCAGAAGAATTTCAACAGTGCGGCCTCTTGGTGCGGGTTCAGGGTGTGGAGGTGGCTTTGGGTCTCTTGCAGGGGCTTAGGACCGTCTTAGCTGCAGCCTCTGAGACTCTGAGCTTTTCTCCCCTCCAGCTAATCCCCTGCCTGCCACCCCTCCCGTGGATCCAGCCCACCTCAAGCTCTGCAGACTGAAAGGCGTATTCATGTTCCAGCCAGCTGTTTGTTTAAACTCACCCCGAGTTAGTCCATGTTAAATGCAACAGAACGAGAAGAAATGGAATTTTCTGCCGGCTTTTGATCAAAGAGAGGACTTGAAAAAATTCAAGACGGGTTCCTGCAGGACACTGTTATACACAGGCTGTGTGTTTCTGCATGCCAGTGTTTAGTTGGCCAGAGGAACGGGTTCTTTATCCTTTTGATCTCGGAAAGAAAATACACATGCGTGCATACATGCATACACACATATCACACACACACATGTACACATACAACATATGCACAAACACATGAACATATATATGTGTATATATATATTTACATACATACACAAACACGTACATACACAGACCACAGACACAAACATACACACATCTCTTTAACATTATACACGCATAGGTACACCATATGTGCATATGCACACACACACCCCAGTCACACACATGCATGCACACAGACATGGGCACCCATGTACATCTCCACCCCACAAACACAGAACAGTGGTCAACCTTTCCTGAGACACCCCAGCTCTTTAATGATTTGAAACATGACCCCACTGCAGAATGCAAACTCTTTGTCTTTATCCCTTTCGTGGGAATTCAGGGTGAAGTCTCTCTGCTCACTAGGCCACACAATGCTGACCACAGGCTCAGCACACCCTGTCTCCCTCATTCCATCCATCTTCATGGTGGGACCCATCATTACATGTCCACCCTGGCTCCCCAGCTTTGAGGCAAATGCCGATGAAATGTCCTTAACACGTCCCCATTTCCTGTCATCCAGGGAGTTCCCCAGGGGCTCAGGCAGCTGAGTTTAAGGCATGGACCGCAGTCTGCAGCAGAATTGATGGCTGTCTCATGCAGGGAATTTGGGGATTGCAACCAGCCTGATCCACGGCAGCCAGTCAAAGCAGCCTTCGTATTACACGGATACACAGGCTAATACCCCAAGCTCCAACTTAGGTTGACCTGGGGCCAGAGCAGGCCCTGGAAAAAGTTAAAACATGCCCTGCCCTCCCCCACCCCAACTCACTTTTCCATTATGGAAAAAAACCTGATTTTGGTTTTTAAAATTTTTTTGTTGTTGTTGTGTTTCTACCATCGATTGTTTGGTTAGCAGCGTTGCTAGCTTCCTGGTGCTCATTTCTGGTTCAGCACAAATCGGTCTCGTTTCCTTTTGGAATCAGGATCAGGCTGGGAAGTGGACCCAGAACCGTGAGTTTTCCCTCCATCCCTCCATCCCCGAGCTCCTGAGCCCCGCTTCAGAGCTGGGGTGACTCTCCCCAGCCTTCTGGCTCTCCTGGGCCAGTGTGGGCAGCCTGAGCTCTGCTCTCCGCATTTAGGAAGGAGATTCTAGAATTTCTACACAAACATCACATAGGAAGGGGAGGGAAGAACTTCTATTTTCATTTTAAGGCTCTAAAAGAAGGAGAAAGTAAACAGAGTGGGCTGTTTTATCTCAGGGGTTCATGGGGAGTCCCTACTGAATTTACCAAATAAAATGAATTTCAAAATTTTCATTTTCTCATTTTATTCTGGCAGAAAATGAGTTTGCCTTTATAATATCCAGAGCTTTCAAACTCTATTGAGTGAGAAATTAAGTTACAGAAAGTAAATACTCTGGTCTCTCCACACGCCCGAAACGAGACAGCCTGTGACTGTAATACGATACAGCAAGCCCGGCTTTGGGGTCCGAGATCACTTATTATTTTTTTTTATGATGTATAATAATGAGAAACAAGACCCAGTAAGAAATGTTCCTCTTTTAGAATGCGTGAACTGTGATACAAAATAAATTTGTAATTTTAATTTGTAAACCTAAGTTGCCATTTTTAAAAAAAATCTTCCCAATGTCTTAAAACACTGAAAAAAAATGTAAAGAAAACAAAAATGAATGTTTTAGGCTACGGGAAATTCTATCTTTATATATAGAAACGCACACATAAGTCAGGCTCCTCAGTAACAGGAGTGCTTTGCTTTTCGTTACAAAGAGAAAGCAATATTTGAACTGCAGGACGAGCGGACGCAAGGAAGGAGGGCGGCTATTTGCATAGGAAAATCCAGAGACCGACACTAGGCAGATGTGGGCTTGGACTGTGATTGTAATTATAACAAAAGCTACATAAATGTAAAATAAGAAAGTTATTTTGCTTAAGTGCCTGGAAAAAAATTGGAATAATATTTGGGTTACTCCTGTCTTGTGCTTTGTGTTCTGGAAACCCATGGGGTTCGGGAAGGATTACAGAACTCCGCCAGGGGCTGGGGAGATGGCGAGCCTCTAAGAGCGCTCTCTGCTCTCCCAGGGGACCCACTTTGGTTCCCAGCATTCACATCAGGTGGCTCACAACTCTGTAACTCCAGATCCAAGTGATCCAGTGCCTCAACCTCCATGGGCACCCACACATACATGTGTGCACATGTAAACACACACACACACACACACACACACACACAACTATTTGTTGTTAAAGCACTTTACCTAAATCAGTAGTGTGTTTATTGTGTACTTGTGCATGTGTATGTGTGCATGTGTGTGTGTGTGCACATGTGTGTACAGGTGACTGCATGTGTGCACTGATTATGTGTGTGTTTGGTGTGCTTGTATATATGTGTGTCTAGCACCCGAAACCTCGGGAGGTAGACAGATGGGAAAATGGAAGGGAAGATATCTTTTACCTCAGAAATTCTGTTAACACAAGACTCTTAAACGTTAATATTTTTTAGATTTTTTTTTAAGGTAGGGCCACTCAATAGATCAGAGTGCCAACAGAGAGGCAGGTGCCCATTTCTCCGTGCTTCCTATCAATCTAACATTCCTTTCTTCACTCTGGACCCTGAACAGAAAGCAACCTTCCCGGGAACGTCTGGCTGTTGCCCAGTAGATGGTGCTGTGACTTCTAGAGACAGGAGGGTGGAGTGGGGGTGGGGAGGACAAGACAGTGAGACCTGCCACAAGCCCATCTCTGCAGAATGTCCATGGAAAGACGAGACACCTCTGTGAGGCCTCTGCAAGGTGCCACCTCTCAAAGACTATTTAAAGTAGTTAAGCCAAATGTCTGTCACCAAATGTCCGATCCCTAGGAAAGGGCCTGGGGGAGATGCTTCCAGCAATGGGTGGAATAGAGGTGTGGGGCGCTTAGGGGACATTTAATATCTCAGGAGGTGCCAGATCATGCACTCTCTGTTCTCATGGTCACCATGGAGACTGAGTGCCCGCAGAATTGAATTGACAGGGAATTGACGATAGGGACCAGAGGATGGTGGAGTGAGTCTGTGACACTCACTGTGTGTCTTCCTATTAGCACCTGTCAGACACTGACAGCTCCTGGCTTTAGCTTTCTCCTGTCACTGTCTTCTAGTTGTGAAGAATTTCCACCTTCTTCCTCAAATGAACCTAAGGATGTGGTCTCGTGGTTCGTCGAATTGAGTATTTAATCTACAGACATTTTCAGATGACCTTGACGGACAGTGTGACTCATTAATTTCTTTTAGGCAACCATTAGCTGAGCCGTTTCTAATCTACAAGGCAGTCGGAGTGTCGGCAAAATATCTCAAACAATCTGGGATTCAACAAAAGCAGCAAAAAGATTGATTTCCTTTTCTAAGAATGGGGCTCTTTCTTCTTGGGGATGAGTGTGAAGAGGTTTCCTTCGGCTCCGCACTCAACAGTAAAGACAGAACTGCCGGGGAGAAGCGTGACTTCATCTGGTCTGGTAGTAATTAATCTCGTATCGTTTCTTGAAGTTTTACTTGATTGACACACCAGCTTTTATGCTTGTATGTATTTACAAATTGTACGAGTTACTTACCTTCCGTTCACAGCAAGGGCTCGTGTATTAATAAAATGATTGTGCGAAAAAAACAAAAAGAAAGAAAAGAAAAAAAAAAAAAAAGAAACCACCAGCTGTTTAAATAAATTCTGTTCTGGTTTAAAGATTCTGCCCTTTGGGAGAAAGTCATTTTGAGTTGAGCGGCAGACACCAGCGAACAGTTACCATGTAAATAAATCTTCCTGTAACTTAGCACTATTTTTCTTGTGCAAGATACTAACACATTAGAAAATAAACTTTGTGTATTGGGCCGTGTTTGTATGAAGCAAGCTTCTGTAAGATGATCTGGAGAAAATGTGAACAACTCCCCACTCCCCCCGCCCCGTGTGCTTTGGTTTCTTAGCTATTTGATAAGTAGAAAGCTCTAGGAAATAGAAGGGGACACTCTGGTGAGAGCCATTCACATTTCCATAGTTGCTCGGAGGATTTGTTATTGAGCGAGGGCTTATGCACAGAAAGAGCCGGGTCACCTGGCACATTGGCTTAAGGGATAATTTAATTACCCCACCAATTAGTGTTAACTTGCGTTTCTGCCGAGGCCCGGCCTTCTCGAAGTCTTGTTTATTTCTAGAAATCAGGACGGTGACAGCTGTAATAGGCCATTCAACGGCAAACATTTTCTCATTTAATTGAAAATATTTTAGCTTTCAGGACCAAACAGGGCAGGACTTTCAGGGTTGATGTGTAGGCTAGGGGTGGGGTGGGGTGAATCGAGAGCTCCCCAGCCTGCTCAGCTGTGACTGTCCACTTCCCTTTGCCTGGCAAGTTGGTGTGTTTTCACTGTTAGTAGTGCCATCCCAGGCCCTTTGGAGATTTGTTTTTTTTCCTTCCGTGGAAGGGGAGAAAGCAGACTCGGTTCCCCCTCTACGTGTGGGAGGTACTAGAACAGCTTGGGAGGCCCGAGTTGCTGGCAGGCATCGGTTGCATCTGTCACCAATAGTGTCGACAATAGCGTGCTGGTTCAGAGACTGCGGCTTATGTTTGTAAACTTTTCAATTTTTGTTTTCCGAGAAAGGCACGATTGATCTCTAGGCATAAAGGTAGGGAGACTCGCTCCCTTCCCTCCTGACAGCTGAAGGCAATCAGGGCCCATCTTTGGTGCTGTGTTTTAGTTAAAGGGCAAAAAGAAACACAGACCCCAACAGACCAGGAGACCCTGGAGGTATGCAGCCTTCACCCCAGGACCCCCATCTCTGTCGCTTCAGGGGGGAGCTGGTCCTGAGGGATCCCAGGAATTTCATCTTGCCCCCCCCCCCACCCTGCATACCCCTGCCTACCCTCATGAAGTCCTTTTGGAAGGAAACAGGAAACCCTGGAGTGGCATTTAGGGATGAGCTAACACGTCTGAAGTGGGTGTGAGGAGGCAGTCCCCATGTTCCTTTGTGCAAAGGAGCCCCACAGATCAAACCTGCCAGGCTCTCTGAGAGAAAGCCTCTTGTGCAAACTCTCCCACACTTCAGGAGCCTTGAGAGGCAAAGCCCTTCCCAGCTAGCTGCAGGTCCTTCAGGAGCAGTGCAGCCCAGCTCTCTCTATGTGCCTCTGCCTAGGGATATCACTTGGCCAGCAGGGGCAGTGGTTAGACAGCGCAGAAGAAAGCACCATCTCCCTGGTGCTTTCCCATCATCCCCTTGGCCACCCGGTGCCCTAGACCTCACTTTCGTGGTTGTACAATGTTGGTTTTTAATTCACTAGCTGACTTTCCCTTAACTGGAACCGAGGCCCTTGGTGCATAAACGCCCCAGGCTTTCTGGAACCTTCCAGCCATGCTTGTAATCACTCTGCACACTCCACCACACTGAAGGCAAACTGGTGGTGGTTCCAAACTCACCAGCTGGTAGCTCCCAACAAGTTGAGGTGGAGGCTGTCATAACCTCTCTGGACGCTTAGGGATCTTAACACGCCCTGAAGGCTGAGCCAGGGAGGACTGGTAACTTGAGTTCAGGACCGTACTTTTTAAATGCTTTTTTTTTTTTTTTTCCCAGTTTTTGAGACGGGGTTTCTCTTTATAGCCCTGGCTGTCCTGTAACTCACTCTGCAGACCAGGCTGGCCTCGAACTCAGAAATCCGCCTGCCTCTGACTCCCAAGCGCTCCGATTATAGGCGTGCGCCACTGCTGCCCGACTTTTTAAATACTTTTTAAACTTTTTTGAGACAGAATCTCATGTAGCCCAGGCTAGCTTTGAACTTTCAATGTAGCTGAGGATGACCTTGAAATTCTGATTCTCCTGTTTCAACTTCTTGAGGGTGGGGATGGCAGACACCAGGGAATGGAACCTAGGGGTTCCTGCATGCTAGGCAAATGCCCTGTCAGCTGAGTTTGACCCCCAACCCACACATTCTTAACAGGCTTTGCTAGGTAGCACTTTATAGGGTGACTAGCTGAGCAGATGAACTTAGAGGCAGAGGCAGTCTATGCAGGGAGCGAAGGTGCCAAGAGAGCGGCTTTGGGTTCTTGTGGGGTTCTGCTTCTTGTTTAGTGAATTTCTTACATTTTTAGGCCTTTGGCTGTTTTCCTCTACATAAACTTCAGTTCACATCTTGCTTTCTGGAGCTCTGCACTTGGGATGGAATGGCCTGCTCGACAGGGTGCGCCCAGTAAAGATCTGGCATGGTTGTCCCTCTGGCTCCCAAGAAGGAGCACTGAAGACCGATTCTCCTCACCTCTCTGATGTCACCTAGCTGGGTGTTCCCAGAGCCTCTCTCAGACTTGCTGGGTTCTGCTTTTCTCTGGCTTGCAGGAGGACGGAGCCAAGCAAACACTAAACAAATGTCCCTAATGTGATAGAGACCAGGGAGGTGTATTCTCTCACTTGAATGGCTACCACCACCCCAGGTTAGGCATGTGGGGTCTTAGACCCCCACCTCAGATAAAGAACTCTGAGGACTTCTGGGTACGTTCCCCCACCACATGGGTCAAAGGCCAACAGGAAGCTACTTCTACAAAAAAAAAAAGCAAAAACAAAAACAAAAAAACAAAAACAACAACAATAACAAAAAACATACTGAAGGTCTCCAGGGAGACAGCTGCCCCACAGTCTGCTTCCCTGTGAGTCTTGGACCCATTGGGACACAGGGGCTGAGACTGGCACAGGTGCCAGCATCGACGGCCCTCTGGGAGCTTTGTCCAGTGTGTGTGTGTGTGTGTGTGTGTGTGTGTCTGGCCAGAGTCAGAAGAACGAAGGCTCTATCCTTTCTGCTCAGGTCATCTGTGGCCCGGGTTCCCTGCTCACTCTATCCATGCATTCCTGGGTTCAAGAGGAGGGCCAGGGCTTGGACACTGATAGAGATAGCAAGGTATGGAAGACTAACTGTGGGTCACATTGGGGGCATGTGGTCAGGGGTGGGAGCCACTATAGTGGGAAGTGGACAGGTGAAAGCTACCCCGATGAGTTCTGTGTGTCAGCGCTCCTCCACAGGCTTCTGTGTTCAAACACCCAGGCCTCTGCTGGTTGGTACCATTTCAGGAAATAACAGAACTTTTAGGGCAGGAGGCGTGCCTGGTAGAAGTGGGCCACTGGGGCTGGGCCTTTGAGGGCTGTAACCCCATCCTGCTTCCATCCTGGGGTCTGTGCTTCCTGTCTGCTATGTTGGAGATCCCTACAGCCATTGGCCAAGCCCCTCCAGCTGCCCTCCACCCTCTCTTACCCTGATGGACTTCTCCCTCTGATCCATGGGCCTGAATCTCCCGTACAGTGCTTCGGTTGGGTATTGATCACAACAATGTAAACATATAAATCCACTGGATCAGGAGGCACACACAGGGAGTGACGTGTGGGTGACCAGCAGGGGCTGGGGCCTGTGGGAGAGACTTGAGGGTCATTCAGTCCTCTCTGGTTGGACAATGAGGAAATACCACTACCTCAGATGAGAGAGCGCTCCTGACGAGATGTTGGGCTCTCGGTGCTTTGAATATTTCAGTCTTTGCCCCACTAGGAATGAAACTGAGGACAGTATTTACAGCTTAGAGAAACAGGAATCAGCACTGCTCCCCATCAGACCTGTGGCTTCCCTTGAGTCACTCCACACTCAAGGAAACTATGGCTGCTGGGTTGTTCGAGAGCCATGAGCATGTTAAGATCCCGGGTGGGGTTTATCCTGCAGAGCCTGAGCACACCCCACTCCCTGCTGAGGATGTCACAGCGCTGGGGAAACTGAGGGCATCTCAGCAGATGAGACTTGTGGGAAGGGTGTGTCTGTGGCATGGGGGACTTCTGGATCATGTCCCAGCCCTGCCACCCACTCCCACCCTTATAGACCTTGGATTCCTTTGGTAACAGCTGCTTCTGTGAGCTCTAAGGGCACTCAAGAGAGACACACACACACCCCTGTGTTCAAATAATCTACAGTCAGTGGTAGTTTTGGAAGGCAGAAGAACCTTTAGGGCAGGAGGCACATTTGGGAGAAGTGGGTCCCAGGCAACAGCCCAGACGTGGCAGACTGATGATATTTTGTCTCCATTCTCTGAGAATCACAGATACATAGGCAAGATTCTCAGTCTCTCCTATGTCACAGCTTTCTCTTCTGGGGAGAGGACCATCTCTAGCTATCTATGGGCTGCAGTGAGGACTGGTCCCTGGCTCACAGATGGAGTCAAGGGCTGTGGTTACCATACTGACTCCTCTCTTGGGTACCAACAATATCCCCATAGGTAGACTTCTTCCTCAGGCTGTGCTGCCTGGCCTCAGCTATAACATGGGAGGAGACCCCAGAAACCTCTCATGGGGTCATCTTGAGCACCTTGAGCAAAGGCAGCACTGTTAACAGGTCCCCAGCACCAATTGCGTGGTTCCTTAGTTCACCTAGATTGCTGGTTTGTGTGTAACTGGGCATCAGACACACTGAATAATTAGTGTACTGCCAGCCAAGCCCTCCCCAATGCCTGTCTATGGGGCAGGGCATTCTTCATTCCCCTAGAAACAGGCCACCCATGGACCACCCAACACCTCCTTTTCGGTCCTGCTGTTCTTTCTTTCTCATCTTATTGGGGGGTGTGGCTTCCAGCTCCTAGTCTAGCCTAGCGGGAGGACAAGACACACCCTTGTCTTGCTCCTGACCTTGAATGAAGAGATTTCTGCCTTTCCTCGTTCAGTACGATGTTGACTATGGGTTTGACATACAGGTATGTCACACACACACACACACCAGACAATACACACATACATACATATACACACATATACACACATACACACATGCACATATACATGCATACATATAAACACACACATACACACATGCATACACACACACACACACATATACTCACACATACACACACACCAGACATACACACATACATATAAACACACACATATACACATGCACATACATATGCACATACACACATACACACACATTCACACATTTACACACACAGACACAGACACTCATCCTGACACACATACATACACATACACACACACAATATACACACATACACACATGCACATATACATGCATACATATAAACACACACATACACACATGCATATACACATACACATATACACACATACACATATGCATACCTACACACATATACGCACACATACACACACACCAGACATACACACATACATATAAACACATACATATACACATGCACATACATATGCACATACACACATACACACACATACACACATTCACACATTTACACACACATACACACCACCAGACACAGACACTAACCCTGACACACATACATACCCCCTTATATGCACACACTTACAGTCACTCACACATGCATCACACACTGACAGGGTCTCACACACACACTTTATTATTTTTGAGCACGCTCCTCTATTCTTCTTCTAGTGCTTCCATCCTGAAGGATGCAGACTTCTATGGACCACTTTGTTTACATCCGAGAGATGCTCCTTCGCTCTGTTGATGTGACATCCATGTTTGTATGGCTGTGTTTTAGGCACAAAATTTGACTTCATTGTGATGTGCATTATTCTTATTTTATTTTTGTAGGGAGGGATACTTGTTATTAAGTCACTGATTTACTTATTGTGTGTGTGAGTGTATGTGTGATTGTATGTAAGAGAGTCTGTGAGTGTGAGAGTGTATGAGTCTGTATGTGAGAGAGAATATTGTGAGAATATGTGTGAGTGCGTATGTGAGAGTGTGTGTGTATGTGAGTGTATGTGTGTGTGTGAGTGTGTGAGAGAGTATGTGAGTGTGTGTGAGAGAGTATGAGTGTGTGAGTCTATTTGTGAATGTGTGAAAGAGTATATGTGAGCATGTGTGTGAGTATGTGAGTGTGTATGTGAGTGTATGTGTGTGAGTGTGTGTGAGTGTGTGTGAGTGTGTGAGTGTGAGAGAGTGTGTCTATGTGTGAGTATGTGAGAGTACATGTGAGCATTTTGTGAGAATGTGAGTGTGTGAGAGTGTGTGAGCATGTGTGTGAAAGTGTGTGAGTGTGAGAGAGAGTGTGTGTGAGTGTGAGAGAGTGTGTGAGAGTGTGTGTGAGTGTGTATGAGTGTATATGAGAGTGTGTGAGTGTGTGTGAGTGTGAGAGTGTGTGTGAGTGTGTGTGAGTGTAGACGTGTGTGTGTGTGTGGTTCTGTATGTGCCATGTCATGCAAGGGGAAGCCTGAGGATGTTTTCAGGGACCGGTCCTCTCCTGCCTTGTTTTGAAGCTGCATCTCTCTTGTTTCTGCTCTCTTCTGGGGGCTTCAGTGAGCTGATACATAAGCTCCCAGGAGGTTTACCCGTGCATGCCCCTGCATCTGGGTCTTTGTGAGAGTTCACGAGAACTCTGGTAAGCAGGTGTGTGGTGGCACTGGCTGCGCCATCTCTCCAACCACATGCAATAGTTTCGGTGTGTATTAGGCTCAGTTTGCTAATATTTGTTGAGAACTCTTGTATCTTTGCTCACTGGATATGGTTACTAGGTCCTTCCTCCCTCCCGCCCATCCTCCTCTTCCTCCTTCCCTTCCTCCCTCCATCCGTTTTTCTTACATACCCTGGTTTGATCTTGGTATCCAGGAAATGCTGGTGTGGAAAGAGCTTGAAGGCGTTTCCACCTGTCAATCCCTTGGGGTAGTGGAACAGTCGGAAGGAAGTCTTTATCTTTTTGCTGACGTTCAGCCTGAAGCCAGCCAAGCCTGGTTCTTACTAACTTGGAAGCTTCTGACTATTGAGGCAGCCTCATCACTTGCTACTGGCTTGTGCAGGGTTTATGGTTCAATTTTAGCAGGTTTACACATCCCAGGATGCATCCATTCTTTCTGGGTTTTCCCACTTACTTGGATGTTTGTGACTTTCCCAGGAGCCTGCGAGTTTCTGCACTGTTGGTTAAAACATTCCATTTTTTTGTCTCTAATTTTTCTTCTCTGGGCTTCTGTCCTTTTTTTTTCTTGATCAGTTCAGCTAAGAATTTGTGTTTCATTTAAAGATTTAAAAAAAAAAATCAACCTGGTAACTCTTCATTGATCTTTTATGTTTTGTTGTTGTTTTTTAAATCTAAATTTTATGTCTTTGTTATTTCTTTCCCTCTGCTAATCTGAGTTTGTTTTACTTTTGCTTTTGGGTTTCCCCGAGTTCTGTTGTTGGGTTACTTGTTATCTCTGCTTTGTCAAATGTCTGAGCTTTGCTCTGACTCCATCTTGGCTGTACCTTCCCGCTGTGTTCACTGGCTTTAAAAAAATTCAAGCCGGGTAGTGGTAGCGCACACCTTTAATTCCAGCACTTGGGAAGCAGAGGCAGGCGGATTTCTGAGTTCGAGGCCAGTCTGGTCTACAGAGTGAGTTCCAGGACAGCCAGGCTACACAGAGAAACCTTGTCTGAAAATAAATAAATAAAAATAAATAAATAATAAAAAGAAAAAAATCAAAATTTCCCTTTTAATTTCTTCATCAACGCCTGCTGGTTCAGCATACTCCGTCTCCATGTGTTTTATAGTTTCCCAGGTTTTATTCCACGTCGGGTAGTCAGAGATTATATTCCCGAAGCTTTGGGACAACACGCCTGTTGGCACCTGCTATGCCCTCTTGCTCCGTGGTATAGTTTGTTTAACCGAGATTCTTTGCTATTTTGTTTGGTTTGGCCATTGATGAAGTGGTGGTTTGAAGGTTCCCACCATGTCGGTTCTAGAGTCCATCTCCCCTCCTAGACCTGCTAATTAATGCTTGCTTTATGTAATTACGTATGCCAGCGTGGGAAGTCTTGTGGCATGACTGGTTCCTGGTTATGTTCAAGGCCATGGTGCTACCTGGGGCAGGGCTGACTAAGTGGGCCAGGTATGTGTGTGTGGGACCCTGAAGGTGCTACTCTGGAATCTCTATGGCAAAAGACAGGCTATCGCATCCCCTCCCCCATTTTAATACCTGTCCACCTAACAAAGGGCAGTGCTAGTACTTGGCAAGGTCTCACTGGGAGAGAGTGGGAGGATAGGACACCAACATAAACCACCAGACCAGCCTCTGGCAGATTTTTTAGCATTATCCCCCAACACACACCCCCGCCCACATATATACCAAACACTGGCTTGGTCTGAATGCATCCTGGTCCTCTGGGTTTAAGGACTCGAATCCTTGGCAGCTGGGACCCTCAAAGCTCCTAAGAACCCTCCAGACGGTTCTAAAGGGCAGGGCACCCCTGGTGGATTACACAGGCTCAAGTCAAATCTGGGAGATAAGTCCGATTCCATCGGATTTAGACTTTCTGGATCCTTCATCTGCCCACCACTGTCTCAACAGCCTGTAGGGACATCTAGAGATACATGGAGAGGGTAGAGAGGCTCACAGGTGGGAAGGGACAGAGTGGGGACAGATGCGGAGGAAGACCTTGCCCCCACCTGCTCCGGATCAGCACCAGGGGATCCTAGACTGGACGTTTTCAATTTTGTATCCTGCCTCCCTCACTGTGGAATGCAGGGCACTGGGGTTGGGAAGGGCACGGGAGGGTGCCCACATGCGGGCACACTCTGGGAGAGTCAGCTCTTCCTCCTCCAGCCATTTTTATTTCTGAATGTGTACAAACAGGTCAAACATTCTCATCTGTTTCAACTGTGGAGACGCCACAAGCCCGTGGAGTGTGGCTGACGCTCACCAGTCCTGAGCCAGGTCTGAGGAGTTGGAGCACTATGGAGCTTGCCTCTCCTTGGCTGGACAGCCTTCCCTACCCGATAGAGTCCAAGCCGAGAACTGGGGAGAAGACCCAGCTAACGGGAAGTTAGGCAGGAATCTGACGTCCAGACTTCTAGCGATCACCCGTGACTCCTGCCACGAGGACCTGCGTACATCTTGAACACTACCTGCAGTACCATTTTTAAGGTAGGGAAACTGAGGCATAAGCACTTATCCAGGGTCTCACAACCCACTGAGGGAGGCCTGATGGTAGAGTCCGTCCCAGTTGAGCTCAATAGCCAGGTTAGTATCAGTCTATCCCACGTGGTTGAAGACCCCCCTCTCCCCTAGAAGTCCTGTCCCAAAGTAGGTGAAGGGTGAAGGGGACAGGCAGGACTTGTTTGTTTTGGGCACCTTTCTCACAGTTAGCGAGCCAGGGCCAGCTTTCTGCTCTCCAGGGGCTGCCTAGCGGTGAGAAAACCTAGGGTTCTCTCTTATCTCTGCCCAGCAGGACGTGTCCTGTGCTCTGTCCCTGGTGAGGTTTCCAAGCCAGCAGTGATGAGCTTGCAGATTCTGGCTGTGATGGCCCGGGCCAGTTGGGGGTGTGTGTTTCCCAGGCCCCTCAGCCTCGTGGCCTAGCTCCTGCCAGCCACCACTCCTCTGGCCCCCAGCGCTCTGCCCGTGCGGGCTGCCCACGCAGACAACGATGTGTGATGGCGGGGGTGGGAGTAGGTGTGTGTGTGGGGGGTGAATTCCGGTTTCCTCCATTCTTTGTGTTGGGCAGAGGGTGATTCCCAGCCAGGAGGGGCGGTGGGATGCAGTGCACCGCGTGGCCTGCAGGGGCGCTGTGCAGGAGGACTGCTTCTGAAGGTGCTCCCACCAGGCTGGGGTTGGAGGTGGGGGGTGGGGTGGGGTGGGGTGGGTGGAGAGTGTGGAGAATGATTGCAACCTACTCCCACAACCGTTTGTTTAAAACACGGAGTCTCAGGCGCTTGGCTTCAGAGTTATACATTAGAACTTGGA
This sequence comes from Mastomys natalensis, assembly GCA_021653895.1. NCBI lineage: Eukaryota > Metazoa > Chordata > Mammalia > Rodentia > Muridae > Mastomys > Mastomys natalensis. The sequence goes on along the minus strand of JAJTUV010000441.1, from coordinate 691,757 downwards.
GGTCGTTCAGGGTCCATCATTGACACCAAGCAGTCACTGATCCTGCGGATATGGGAGCTTGGGTCAAGCTCTGGAAATTAGGCCGGCTTCAGCTTCACGATATCTCTATTGCTCCATCTTTCTCTTTAAAAACAGCAAGCAAGCAAGCAAAACATTTACTGTGCGTGTATATGTTCACATACAACAGAACATGGGTGAGGGTCAGATGACAACTTGTAAGAGTCAGTTCTTTTTTTTTTCTACCTTGTATGTTCTGCGGATCAAACTCAGGTCGTCAGGTTCAGTGGCAAGAAGGACTTTTACCTGCTGAGCCACCTTTCTAGCCTGCTCTACCTCTTGGGACCTCTCAGAACCTTTGTCTTCTCCCATTGGCCAAGTGTGATAACATCTCCTTCGAGCAGCTGTTAGAAGTAATTCCAGAGCACACAACCAGGTCCAAATGGGGTGTAGGAGAGGATACATTCTCACTGTCTGTGGTGATGAGCTGAAGCTATATTCTGAGTTCCTAAAACCTAGGAGGACTGACTGGAGGCTATGTGGCTGCGGTCTATAGCAGGGGCTTCAAGGATCATTGTCCATTCCGTTTCCATGGGAACATGGCCCAAACTGGCCAAACACTAGACGGCGATCTGTGTTGCTTCCTGGTGTCAGGAACTCTGACACAGAAACTGGGGTAACCCTTGGTCCTGGGAGCAGAGGGGGCCAAGTCTTCTCAAGGTGCTGCAAGCCGGTGAGGGAGGCTGGGCAGCTATACATGCATTTCTCAGGAGGAGATTTTACATCAGCCAGGACCCAGCAGAGGTGCACATGGCTCTGGAGTTGTCCCTTGACTTGGCATCAGGCTGTGGAGAAAGTGCCCAAGAGACTTATCAAAAGCAGGCCACCGCAGCTGTCCCCTGACTCTCAGCTCTGAGTCCAGGATTCTTTGGACCTCAGTGTGTTTTCCATATGTGGAAGGAGGTGACTCAGTTCTCATCTCATGTGTTTTCCGTGAAGGCTGAGTTCAGGCGAGTTAGCTAGTTAGTTAACAGTTAGCTAGCTAGTTAGCTTCTGATCAGTGTGACTCAGTGCTTTAAGCCTTTAGATGTGGAATTTGGGGTCTAGGGATATGGGATGATGTCCTCTCCTCTTTACAGCTAAGAGACAGGAGAGGCCGTGAGGAATCCCAGTAGGCCCAGGCCTCCCTGTGGAGGGTGGTAAGGCCTAACTGGATCCACTCTGTGGAGTCTGATCCAGGGAGCTCTGAGGAGTCAGTGTTCTGCTGGAGAGATATGCATGCTGTGTCATCTCTGGCAGACTCCAGGAAGTCCTCAGACAGGACAGATGGTCCACTGGCTTGTTATCCTGGCCTCGGTTATTCACAGTCACCCTGAAGTGGAAGCAGGGATTCTTCTTAGTTCTGAGGTCCTTGTGTTTTATGGGCTTTGTGCTTAGCATGGAGAACCCCTACTCTGGGAGTAGTGATGGCTAAAGCCAGAAGCCACAGGCCTGGTGCTGGTTCTACATTAATTAGATTATGTTTTCTTAAAGAAGGGTTGTAACAAAACATGGAATGTGTAGCCTGGCCCAATGGCTTCACACCATCTTCCTGAGACGACTGGGTTCTTGTTTCTGGGAAACACACACACACACACACACACACACACACACACACACACAAATTTATTTTATTTTACATGTATGGGTATTTGGCCTGCAGGTATATCTGTGCACCATGTGTGTGCCTAGTGCCTGCAGAGGCCAGAAGAGGGTGTTGGAGTCCCTGGAACTGGAGTTTTGGATGGTTGTGAGCCACTATATATGTGTGTTAGGAATCGAACCTAGGTTCTCTGCTACAGAAGCCAGTGCTCTTAACCACTGAGCCATCCCTCCAGTCCCGGAGCCATTTATTGACGTGCACCATGCTTCCATGGAGATTTTCTGTTTTGTGTGATGTGAAGTGAACCCAGGGCTTCTCTATTACGTAGTTAAACCCTAAGCTTGGAGGCAGACTTTGGAACTGAGAAGGCAGTCCATCCTCTGCTCCCTGCCTCCCTTGTGTATGTGATGCTTCTGAGCCTGCTGAACAGGGACTCTTCCTCTATGTGTGATCCTGGGCATCTCTGGGCCTTGTTTTCTCTGCCTGTGACATGGGTACAATGACTCAGCTTGCCTGGCAGGGTTCTTCTGGCTGACTGTAAGGTGTGTGTGTGTGTGTGTGTGTGTGTGTGTGTGTGTGTGTGTGTGAAAACCCATGAATAGACAGGCATTTCCAGCCACCACCCAGGACCAGTGACTGTCAGGTGTAGGTGGAGCTGAGTTAACTCCCACCCTGTGAAGCAGTAACATGGAGTCGGGGCTGTGGGACTCATTGGGATTGGGGGAGGGTGTCTTGGATCTGAGCAAAGGTTCTCTAAGTGGACAGGGGTCTGAAGCAGGTGGAGCAGAGAGACTGTCAGTGTCCAGGCATTGGGTCATGGGCTTGTTGATGGTCTCAGGCCACGGAGACTCTTGCTTAGCCACAGAGCCCTGATGAACAACAGGCTGCCCTTGGTCCACTTCTTGGTGGATGCTTGAGCTCACCTGCAGGTTCCCAGATGAGGCTCACCCTTTACGGCTCTCGGAACATGGGAGCCATGCTTGAGTCCCAGGTCTGTCACCAGGAGCCCCACTTCATAAATAGGTTTTTTTAGGCTCTCCTGATTTCTGGCCTTTCCTAAGACTTTATCAGAGGGTTCAGCAAGACCGTTTCTCCTTCCTGCAAAGCTGGGGCCAGCTCTCCTTCCTGCCCCCTCCCCTACCTCCTTGGCTTGGGTGACAGCCTTGCAACTTATGTTAGGTTTGGAAGCCACCGCTCCCGACACCACTGTTTTTGTAAAAACTGCCACACTGCCTTAAACCTGTTTGAGCTGGTCTCCTGTGGTCCCCGTATGACTTTAACAAGTCAACAGGGATGTGACTACTTCTTTTCAAGCATCAGTCGTTTTACTCAGAAGGAATAACGACCATGAGACCCAGAGTCCCTGTGAGGATGAGCATGGAGAACCGACCCCCTCTGAGGAGAGTCACAGAGAAGAAGGGAATCTGAACACATTTCCCAATGGAGTCTCTCCAGACGGCCTTGGCCTCTGTGGCTGCCAAGAATGCTGTAGAGAAAATATCTCATGTCCGTATGGACGAGGCACTTGTAATTAATAAGACTGATGACCTATAGCTTAGGTAGGAAATAGGAGGTAAAACATCCTGTAGGCAGAGAGGATTCTGGGATATGCCAGGCAGGAGATTTGCCTGGGAAGATGGAGTATAGATGCATGGTGCCTGAGCTCGGGTAACCAATCACGTGGCAGAACACAGATTAAAATAAGTGAGTTATCATAAGTTATGATTCTAGTCAGAGAAGAGCCTAGCTATATGGCCAAGATATTTGTAAACATATTTTGAGTCTGAGTTTCATTTCTGGGAACACGGGGCTGGGAGGCAGAACCATACCCAACTTCTACAGAATGCTTCCTGGCAAGTACCAAGATGAAATTTTCCATAGATACTTCATGCCCTGGTCAGAAAGCCTGTCTTCCTACACCCATGGCTCCCCACACTCAAGACCAGGGGGGTACTGGTCCACTTCTTCAGACCTGTTCATCTTCACTGGTGTGTCAGCGCACAGAGACCAGTATGTGGAGCTTTTCTGGAAGAAAGCCTACAGCTCCAGATCCTCACACGGACTGTAAGTAAGCTTGTTTAATACATATGAACGCAGCCCACCTTTGGATCGGCACATGTTAAACCGGATTGTGATCTTAAATCGGGGTGAGATTGTGGTTGTATACATTTGTTTCGATACCTGACTTGACTTCGAGTTTCACTTCTGATGCTTCCAGAGCTGTGTAGTCTTGGGCAAGTTTCTTAACCTCTCTGTGACATGTTTTCCCAATCTACAAATTGGGTTGGCGATAGCATTTGTGTTATTGTACTGAAGTGTGCCTGCTATGGGTCATTCTGTAACTATCAGGAGAGACTGCCCCATCCCAGGATAGAATAATTTAATTTTCAAACAGGACAGTGGAATGGGACTCCTGGCACCCAGGGCTATCCAGGAAGGCTTTACCATGGAGCTGGCAGCTCATAATGCAGAGGGATGGGACAATCAATATGTGGGCCACCAATGAGTGTTGACAAGGTGACTAAGAGAAATATGTCTAACCAGGTGGAATTGGCCAGAACTAGTTCCTGTGGCTGAGCTGCTGGGCCTGAAAACTTCTGACCTCTAGAATTCTTAGGCCTTAAAGCTTCTCACCATGTGAGCTCCCAGGTGTCCTCCTGAGGCCACGCTGAGGCCTCTGTGGTGGGTGCAGTCCATTTGTCAGGGCATGGGGTGAGTCTCTGGGCACCCCTGGAAGGGACTGCAAAGTTCAAGGCTGAATGCCCGGCTCTCATTATCAGATCTAATTGTAGGCTCAGATTTCACCAATAGGGTGTGCAGGTGGGGGCCGAGGCAGGGGTCAACGCCTAAAAGCTTATTAAATCTCTGATGTGACTGGTAAGGCCGTCTGGAGGCCATTTGACAACTCGAGTGCTAATTGCACCATTTGGCACAGGAATTACGGAAAGCCCAGCCCAGCAACAGTGAAGATGGGTTTTCCATTTGGGTGAGTGGTTGGGGGTGAGCCGGCCCCCTCCTGGGGTGGCCCCTTCTGCTGCTCCTGGCCTGCGGATCTTCTGCTTGCTCTGCTAGCGGTGGCCGCTCTGGTTTGAAGGATGACTGACTCTCCCCCTGGCCAGCCAGCCTGGTGAGCTGGAACACCTGCCTTCTCAGCTCCCCATCGGGGGGGGGGGGGTGTGGGAGCAGACACAGCTTCCAGTGACAGCTCACTGGAGCAATATGGAAGTGTTTAAGCGGGTTTGCACTGGGCAGGGTAGCTGAGACCTGAACCTTTAAATTGCAGCCGCTCCCCGGCTGAGCAAAAGTAAATAAATATCAGGCAGCTGCAGCCGCCCAGCCAGCGCAGGCCTGGCTATCTCTTCTGATTGCAGGGCAAGTGATTAGGGAGAAATGGGAGCCCTCCAGCCAGGGTCTGATAGAGCCTGGGGGCAGTAAATCCACCCAGTTCTGGAGCTTGAATTAACCCTTGCGGAGCCAGGAAGGGAGAGAGCGGTGGAGTGAAAGGACTAGCTTGAGAGCCTGTTGCTACCTAGGGCGTCTCCACCTCTCTGGTCCCAGCCCTGGGAGAGCTTCAGACAAGCCCTCTGCACACCCTGCTACCATGGCTGAGTTTTGCCTCCCATGAAGCCGTGTGTTGAAGTCTCAGCTCCGAAGACCTCAAGGTGCATCCTACCCATATAGAGGGACTCCAAAGTGGTGGGAGAGTTAACTGAAGGTCCTTGGGAAGAGCCTAGATCCAATCTGAGGGGAGGTGATTACAACACATAGAAGGGAACACAGCCATATTGCTACCTGCAACCAGGAAGCACCAGCCTGTTATTCTGGGGGAATATACATACTTGCAAATCTCAGTACAGGGGAGGTGGAGAAAGAGGCTCCCTGGGGCTCACAGCTCTGCAGGTAACCGAACCTGGTGATCTCCATGCTAGTGAAGAGAACTTGTTTCACAAAACAGGGTGGATGGTGCACGAGAAACACACACACACACACACACACACACACACACACACACACGTGCACTCGGCACCTACTCACATACAGGTGGTGCACAAAATACTGGGCACCAGAGTCGGTTCCTCTACTCTAGATGTTTGGGAATCTTGTGTGTCTCGGCTGGAAGCAGGTGGGATAGAATGGATAGAACATCAAGGACTCAAAGCTGGGAGGGGTGTGACAGGAGCAAATGACTTCCGTCTTGGGGGCGGGAGGGACAGAACAGCAATAGGCTCAGAGCAGTGTTAGCTGAGGGCAGGGTCCCGTGCAGGGTCTTGGAACTCCCATGTGTGGGAGGCCAGGCCTGAACCTGGGGCTGAATCTCAGGTGACCCCTCATAGGGTTTTCCTGCCAGATGGCAGAGATCCTCAGACACCAAGAGAGCTGATACTCTCCAGTCAGGGTCACCCATGTATGATGGTATCCAGAATGTCCTTATTGGTGAGCGACAAGTCCAGTAGCTGTGTAAGGCTCCACGAGGGGAAGACCTGGCTTTAGATATCTCTGGACTGTGGCCCGAGTGCTGGCCACACCTGCCATAGCTTGAAACAGGGGACCTCCTGGCTTTGGGTTCCAGAGCATTCAACTCCGCCCACCACAGTGACATGCCAAACAAGGGAGGCCCATGATGTCATTGCTGCAGTGACTTTTAAGGACTGAGTCAGGGCCGTAAAGCTGTCAGGGAGGGCACGGCTCCTGGCTGGCTCCTGTCTACTCTCCTGCCAAGCCTGGACCTCGATGACCTTGGCTCCCAAGGTGGCCCCTGGCCAGCCCACGGCACACTGCGTTCCAGGGCTCTGCCGGCTTCATGTTGCCATTGAGAGCCAAGAGAGCTTCCAGGTTAAATCTCATTGGGTCATAATTGGGGTGGAGAGCAGTATCTCAGCTAGGCCTCTTCCTGGGCTCTCATGACAGATTGAATGCTTGTGGCTCCAGGCTGACTGCTGGTTTCAGCTCTAGTGACCCTGAGGCAGTGGGAACAGAGGACATGTTGCAGGCTTTCCTCTCTACTCTCTCCGACCCATCACTTTGGCTGGGCTGTCAGCAGCTCTGTGGGAACATTCTCTCAGAGAGGAGGCCCAGGCTGACACGTCCTGCCCCCAGCCAGCTCTGCTAGGGCCCTACAATGCGTCATTGCACTGGGCTAGCTGCCCAGGCCACTGGGGCTGATGGTAGGGAGAACCTGCCTGGGTCATCTTTCTGCTCCCAGGACAGAAAGTGCCTTATGAGCTTTGCAGGAAGAAAGAGCATGGTTAAGTCTCAATAAAACTTTATTTATAAAATCAAGTGCTTTGCCAGGTTTATGCTAAATGCTATGATTTGCTGGCATGGCTTGGAATATTTTCTAGACAGAGGATCCACGGTGCGTAGAGCTCAGACATGGGGCTTTAGACATCAGCACCTCCTCTTGCTGTATGCTTTTCATCTCGTGGATGTCTTGGTCCAGAGATGTTGAACCACATTTGAGGATGTGGGGGATAGCTCAGACTTCATTCCAGAATTTTTCCTCAGGAATTCTGACCACATTGGGCTGGAAAAATGACATGGATGAGACCCAAGTGGAACTGCTCAGAACAAGCCTCTGTGACAAAGTCTTTCCTGTTTGGTATCAGTTCTTGGGAATACTCTTCTTTCTCCCATATTTGTCAGCTTCTGTTGTTATCATTTATTTATTTGTTTGTTTTTTTTGTCCCAGGCATTTTAATAAAGGTCTATATCAGTTAGCGGCTCTCCCTTACAGTTCAAGTGTTGATTCTTAGGCTGAGGAGATGGCTGACTTCACAATCCTGAGGACCTGAGTTCAGAACCCCAGCACCCATGTACAAAGTCAGACCTGGTGGAGCTCACTGGCCAGCTGGTCTAACTGAATGTATGCTTGGTTCAGTGAGAGACGAAAAACAAGATGGAGGATAGGTTGGCAACTCTGGCCTTCCAGTGCACCTTCCACACACACACCCACACACACCCCTCATACACACATGCTCACCATTCTGCTCCTCCCCCACCCCAAAGACATACAAACATGTGCATGCTCACACAAGTGTGGAACCTTTGCCTCCAAGTTGCTGGCTGTGAGGTCTCCCTGGATGAGGGACTGAAAAGATTATTTATTATTATTATTATTATTACTATTATTTTACACAGTGGGTGGTCATCTACTCTTTCAAGGCTCTGGCTTGGTCCTGTCTGTTATCTACCTTTCCCAGATGTTAGGAATCCCACACCACCTCTCAGGCTTCCAAATCAAAGTCTCAAACCCTACATTTGAATTTAGTATTTGAAAGTCTACTCTAATCTTTCTTTTTCTTCCACATGAATTGACTTTTGAAGACTTTGAAAGAAACACTTTTTTTTTTTTTTTTTTTTTTTTTTTTTTGAGGTGAAGCATTAACAAAGACATACAATTAAAGCAGCTTTGGCCTCTGCAACAACAGTTTTCCACCTGTTTGGAGCAGGAAATGTGCTTCTCAGTGGGAAGGCAGCTCCCTACTCAGGGTGGCCAGGAATCCCCAGCCCACTGCATTCTTGGGGCTGCACTGTTTGGCAGACCTCTTGCTGCCGGTCAGCTGACAGATGGTGAGGCTGAGGCAGAGCAGCTGAGTGGGAAGGGGAGCCAGCCCTGGGCTGTGTCACCAGAGATATAAAATGCACAGGACCCTGGAGAACCCTCAGACATGGGAGCCCCTGGTTTTTTGTTTTGTTAAGATTTATTGGTGTGGGTGTATGCCTGTATGCACACGCGTGTGTGCCTGCCTGCACATGTGTGTGAATACCACATACAGTTGATGACTGCAAGGTCCAGAAGAAAACGTCAGATTCCCCGGAGCTTCAGGTGATCATGAGCTTCCTTGTGGGTGCTGAGAACTTAACCCAGGTCCTCTGCAAGAGTAGCAAGTGCTCTTGACCACTGGGTACGCAGTGGGAGTAGAGAGCCTTCCTAGTCACCGGATATCTGGTAGAAAGGATAAAAGGGTGAAAAGGGTCTGGGACCAGGCTGGGAAGCTATAGGGAGTGAGAGGGGATCCCGGGACAGAGCGCCCCCTGTGGAACAGTGGGGTATTGCACCTCTTAGGGCAGAAGAATCACGTCTCTGACCTGTGTGGCACTGATTGGGGGCCCCCTGACAGGGAAGATGGGACTTCTCCATGGTTTGTCTCCTTTTCCATCATCAGGGACCTTTGGCTAACTAGGCTAGCCCATGTTTGCAACCTGGCTTCATATTTTACTGAGAGACACAGAGAAGCCACCTAGGTGTCTCAGCTTCCTCAGCCTTGACTCCCTGGGAGAATGAGATACCCCAGGCACATGCCTCCCTGGGTCGTCTGTTTCTAGGGCTTGGAGAGATGTCACACCTAGAAGCTGGTCCCAGCTCAGGAAGCAGCACCTTCTCAGGCTGGAGGTTATTTTTATTAGAGATTCTGTGGTTGTTGCTGAGGGAAAAGCAGGGAGGGCAGGCACCCCACATCCTTCCCAGGGTGACCTCTGCCCCCTCCTTTCTGACGTCACTGCTTGAAAGCCGCCATGGTGGACTCGGGGTTCAGCAGGGGTCACAGAGTGATCTCACTGGTCGCCTGGTGTCCCGGGCCAGCCCTGGCGCTGACTCAGGAACTCCAGGCCCCATTCCAGTGGAATTGCTGACTCCCTTGGCCAGAGAACAGGGATGCCATAGCCCCGCCCTTCACTCCGCTCAGCTGTCAATCATCAGTCTTAGAGACTGGGAGCCTGGTCTGTCCCAGCTGACTATGGCTCTTCAAACTTCTGCGGGGACCTGGGTGGTCCCTGGACCTCACTAACGCTTCAGTTTCCCTACCTGTCAGAAAAGGATTTTGACGTGGTCCTTAAAGATAGACCCATGAGGCAGCTGCTATTTTTTTTTTTTTAATTGTTGTTGTTTGCTTGGTTGGTTTGGTTTGATTTGATTTGTTTGTGTTTTTTTAAAGCAGGGTTTCTCTATGTAGCCTTGGCTGTCCTAGAACCTACTCTGTAGACCAGGCTGGCCTCGAACTCAGAGATCCACCTGCCTCTGCCTCCTGAGTGCTGAGATTAATGACGTGTGACTCCTGGCCCATCCTGGCTTGAGGCACCTGCTATGGGAACACTAAGAGACTCACAGACCTGGGAATGAGTGATAATTTAATACAAGACTTTAAAACTCAGGAAGCCCTGCAAACCAAACCAAACCACCCCCAAACAAACAAGCAGTCCACCCATTTGAGGCAGATTCTGGCTGCACTGAGTACAAACAGCACTTCCTCTTCCAATATCATGGCACTGAGGTGAGCCAGGAACACAGTAAGTGTCAGAACTCTGACTGGGACATAATACCTTCGTGACAAGCCCCAAGCTCCTTCCAAGACACACGCACCCTGCTTGTCCTCTGACATTAATCAAGACTCAGATCAGATCAGAGCTGGTGGCTGCAAGAAAACCCAGAGATGTTTGGTACCTCTGAAAATCTGCTCTCCTCTCCTCAAGGCACCTACCCTCAGCTCTTCAGGGTATCTGAGGCTTGACCCAGAGGTCAGACCCCTCATGGTCAATCTCTGAATCACTTTAGGTGAGTCTATTTCCTCTCTGAGCTCAGTTTTCCCATCAGCAAAATGGGATGAGAAAAGTCTATTCTACAAAGCTAAATGCCATCTCAAGTTGGGAGCCTCGCTTGACCCATGGCCCTTACTTCTCCCGGACTCCCTGTAGTCCTTTAAATATCTGCACAGTATGTGCTGTCTCTGGAACAAGCTGCATCCTGCAGGCATTTATAACAATTCCTGTTTCCAGTGCAGAGTCCAATCTTGCTGATACGGAGGGAAAATGTCAAACCCTCTGCTGTCTAAATACAGCCAACGTTTTATCGCTCCGGACCCCTTGAACGCAAGACGTTTGTTTCTCATTAAGCCGGTGAATGAGATTTACTAATAAGCCGAGTGAAATCTAATTAGGGCAGGGTCCTTTCCTGTAGGCTCAGTTCTCGGGGGGCTCAGCTGGGCACCTCAGAGCCAGCACGTCCTTAGCTGCCCGGAAACCCTGCTGCAGCCCTTTGCAGGCGGCCTGCGAGCTGGCATCGTCCTCATACATTCGTTTCCTGAAAACGAGTTATTTGTTGCCTCAAGGACCTAAACCCAAAATAGATACGGACAACAACGACACGGGGCGGTAATGAAACACATGCGTTAGACCCAACTTTGCAATTCATATCGGATGGGTGACTGAGATGGAACCCAGGCAAGATCTTGCAGATTAAGGACAGGGCTTTTCTTGCTTTTGGGTTATTTAAAAGTTCTGTTTCTGAGGTCCGGGAAATGGTAATTAGCTTCAACCGAGTGTCGGCAAATGCTTCTGCTCACGCAGGTGTGTTTCCATGGACACGTGGTGCTGTTAGTGGTGAGATTTTACTGTGGGGCTGGGTAGAAGTGCTTGCCACACAAGTAGTGGGCCTGTGTCTGACACAGCACCCGTGTAAAAAGCGGGGTGCAGCAGCAGGTGCGCACTAGGGAAGCGAGACGGTGGATCCCCCAGGCTCTCTAGCCAGCAAAGTCAGTGACATGGTTCAGAAAAGACCTTATAAAATAATATATTATATATTATTATATTTATATTATTATACTATTATAATATTATATTATATATATTATAATAATATATAATAATAGTAATATGTTATTGTTATTATTATGTTGTTGTTATTGAGGAGACTTACCTGATTTGACCTCTGGCCTCTGACTGCAGGAACGCACAAATGCATATGCACTTGCACACACACACGTGTGTGAGCACACAAGAACACGCACACACAAGTCACTATGTGTAGTTGGGTTTGGTGATATATAACGTAATCCCACATCTCAGGCGGTCAGGGGATGAAGATCACAGTGTGTGTGCGCACACACTATGTGCACACACTTTGTGTGTGCACACACAGTTGCAGAATAAGACCCTGTCTCACACAAACACATAAGCAACAACAACAACAAAAATAACAAACCACAAACAAAAAATCATTTTCCTAAACAAAACACAACAGAAGGACACCAACATTTTTATCAAAGAGTGTCCTAAACATGATGCCCTCCTGTTGTATACAATGTAGCCGCAAAACACAGGTGTTCCAAATCTAGCTGGGGTGAGCTATGACCCTAGCTAGTTACTTGGGGTCATAGGTCACAGGGCAACAAGGCTCAGCGATTCTCTCTTTGACACGTAGCTCATGGTTCTCAGTAGAACCATCCCCTTTAGCCTCCTAAATGTGACCTTTAAGGTTTAAATAAAAACCCCTGGCATTGTGACTTCGTAGACTTGAACATTAGCTTGGCTCTGCTCACACTGGTCACACCTGCTGCAGCGGGATCCTTTCTCTGAGCCCAGGAAGGAAGGTGTCATTCTGAGAGCCTGTTTTTCTAGACTTACCTGCCACAGCCCTCTGCAGATCACAAGATCTCAGGCTTCCTTGGTGACTCTGTGTCCGAAATCCCAGCATCAGCCTTTGAGACTACAGCCCAGCCCCCGTTTGTAGGTATTTCCTAAATAATGGCCTGCCAGTGCCCCTGGTTCCCCCTGCCCCACCCCCCAATTCCCTAGTCCCCTGAGTCCCCCCAGTCTTCCCCAGTCCTCTCCAGTCCCTGTCACCCCCCTGCCCCGCCCAGTCCCCGAGGCCACTTTCTTTTGTTCTGACCCTGGCAGGATTTCAGAATATCAACTGGGTTTATGGATTTTTCCATGCTGGGAATTATGACTGTCATGGAAATTTATAATATTACATATTATAATATTATATATTATATTTTATAATATTACATATTTGATAATTTATTCTAGATGATTTTACTCATAATAACCTCAAAATAGAAGCACTAAAATTACTACTGGCCCTGAGAGGCCCTAGAGCAGGAGGCTGTCACGGACAGGGTCTGTTTTACCCACTCCTCTCTGTCAGTCTCGTCAGTCTCTCTGTCTCTGTCTCTTGTCTCTCAGTCTCTTTCTCCTGTTCGTTACATGTTAGATATTCTTTGCCTTATGATGTCTTCCTCTTGTTCTCAAGTCCATGTTAGCTTCTACTAAACAGGCTTTGAACATCTCTCACTTTAATTTACTGTCTTGAGCTTGGTCTGGTTCACACCTCCTATCTGAGGAGATTCCTTCCCTTCGCTCACTGCTCCAGAAAGCTGAGCCAGCCCTGAGCCCATTCTCCATCCTACCTCGCTGTAGGTCACATTCCCCAGGGCAGGGCAGCCTTAATGTAGATAGGGTGAGTTTCTGCCGTGAACTTTACACAGGGGCACAGAGACACTCTTGGTAATGCTTGTTGCACAGCACAGCCACACAGCTCAGCACAGCTGTGCAACTCAGCCCAGCCATGCAGCTCAGCCCAGCCATGCAGCTCAGCCCAGCCATGCAGCTCAGCCCAGCCGTGCAGCTCAGCCCAGCACGCAGCTCAGCTAGCCTGTAGCTCAGCCCAGCCATGCAGCTCAGCACAGCCATGGAGCTCAGCACAGCCATGCAGCCCAACACAGCTATGCAGCTCAGCACTGCATTTTCTTTGCACTCTGAAGTAGGGAGACTTCTGCAGTCTAAATGTCTCCTGATGGCTGGACTCCAGATTCAGTTTTCTTTTGTTGTCTTCTGCGTCTGGGATTGTTAGAAGTCACGATGCCATCAGGCAAAGGCCTGCCTGCCTGTCTAACTGCCCACTCCATCTAGTTACGGACAAATTAAGGAGTTAGAACTGAGTCTGGACCACAGGAACGTGCAGTGACTGCTGGAGGTACACACGTGCGTATGTTCTGGGAATATTCTAGGTGGTGAAGATTTCAGGGCATCTGAGCCTTGAAATGACTCCTGTGCCTACCTCAGAGGGCAGCAAAGCAGCGCTGAGCAAGGAGAGAAGAGGATGTTCTCAGAGCTGTAGCAAACTCAACTGAGACTTGGATCTGAAGACAAGAGCGCCTTCCTCGGCGGCAACTGACTCTCACATGGCCTGCGACCTTATATTGCATCCAGGGTCTGATGAAGGTGTCCTCTAGAGATGAGGGCACGTGAACCATGTTGATGGGCCACAGATGGAGACCGGATGTTCCTCTCGGAGAAGACAGGAAAGGGATATGGTGAAGGTTAACAGGTCTCGGAGGCAAGCCAGGCAGCCTCAGAGATACACTTCTCTGAGAGACTCTCAGAGTGATGAAGCTGGCTCTGGGAGAGATGGGGAGAGCTGGGCAGGGGACCAGGTCTGTGAAGCATTCAAATCCTCATGCCAGCCGGCAAGGTGGTCTTGCTGTTCCTGTTATACGACCAGGAAACCGCAGCTCAGAAAGACCTGGAACTTGCCAGCATTAAGGCATAGGGAGAGCATTGGTCTTAACTGAACAGATGTCTGTGGGGGTGACTCCCAGCTTCTCAGTGGCTGATGGAAAAGTCTGCTACTGGACAAAAGTGGAAATTTCCCCAAGGCCCAGTGCTGGCGTCCACCCACAGAGCTGGGGTGTACTGTGAGGTGGGCTTCTGAGAATTCCGTGTGGCTGCTTCGAGGTGAGCGGGCACCCCATGCCAGCACCTCCTACCCCAGGATGCTGCTGTGGAGAGTCCGCCAGTGTGGTCTGAGGGATAGAGAATGATGCCCAGACTTCTCAGAGCTGATATGGGCCTGGCATGTGCTCCTCATTTATACTGCCAACTGAAGAGAAAATGTCTCTCCGTGCAGCTCCAGCTGTGCAAGAGAGACACACCCATCTTTCCCTCCATTCTGTCCCCCCTAGACCCTACGGACCGCCATTGGGTCCCAGCCCCGGTTTTGCTAAGATGCTGGGCTCTCATTTTTCTGCTGAGCGATTTCCAATTTGAGGCCAGCGTCAAATGAGAAGTCTCCCCGTGGCAGGGCCTGGCAGCCTGGCAGCAGGAGCCTCACACATGCCCAGACATTTAATGCACTCTGTTCTGAGCCCGACAAGGAACCCAGTCAGAAAATGCTGATTTACGACCTCCCTCATTCAGGCTTCCTGTTACTTTAAACCCCAAACATTTCCAGCCTCGCCTAGTGCTCCCGCCAGGGCAGCTGCCTCCAGCCGCCCCCCCCCCCCTACCCCTTGTCCCTGCCTCAGCACTTACATAATGCCAGGATGGATTAATCGACTTTCCAGGGCTTTGAGTCGCCAAGCTCCTCTGCTCCAGCCTGCCTCTCCTCCTCCTCTTCCTCCTCCTTTTTTTTTAAAAAAAAAAAATTTTAATTTAGGTTAAAATCGCAAAAATGTTACCTGTTTGAAGGTGATGGAGTCCCCATGTTATAAAAAATGTCTGATTCCCTGATATCTCAGTCACCTCCAAATGAAATCCCACACCCACTTAGCCGCCATTCCCGACCTGCCACCCCAGCCCCTGGCAATTCCTCTGGCTCTGTGGTTTGCCTGTTCAATACATTTCATCTAAGTGGCTTCGTGCCATGAGAAGCTGCCTTCCTGGCATCTCCAGCTCAACACGGCTCGTTCAAGAGCCAGCCATGAACCAAGGGCATCAGCCTTCGGGTCTCTTTCAGATGGATGCTCTTTCCGTTCCCCGGCTGCAAGGCCTGGACTCTTTCTTCTGGGAGGACCATCAAGGGCAGTCCTGTGAGAATCTCTGCATGACTTTCCTCTATGTCCCCTTGTATGTGGCCACCCAGCTGTGGAGCTGATGGTCTATACCCTTGCTCTACCCACCTTGGTGAGCTGAAGCCACAGCGGAAGCCAGGGAGAGAGCTACCTGACAGGGGTCATCTACGTCAGAACTAAGGCACAACCACCGGACGGCACCTCACTGATGTGGTGCGGAGGACAGTGGTTGTAGCAGGGAGGAGGGAGTCAAAGGCGTTACCTCAAAGCCAGTCACCAGGCCTTCAAGCCATTTCCACCCAGGGAACAGGGCCTTCAAGTTCAGAACCATGACCCTTCTTGCTCTGGGACAACTGTTGGCAGGGAGCAGAGAAAGCAAGGTAAGGATACCCGAGATACCTGAGGGAGGAGCCCGTGGAGGTGCTCATGCCCAGCCAGCCGTGTCTACTGAGACAGACACCAGTCCTTGGCTCTGCTGTGTCTCTTTCTCAACCAGTTCCATGTTACAGCCCTTGGATGAGAATCCAATCCTGTCTGCTGTTCCCCAGCTGTGGGGCACATCTCTGACACTCTGACCTTGATGTCATCTTCTATGACTGCACCAAGTACGAAGGACCTGGTGTGCTGTGTACTCTCATCAGTTCTCCTGTCCAATGTCAGATGTGGTACTACCAAATCCCATTTTACAGATTGATTGTGAGCACGGAGAGAGACATCTCAACCAAGCCTTAGCAAAGGAAGATTCTTTAAGGCTTAAGCGGCCTGAGAACTGTACCTCTGTGCCTGAATGCCCATGGTACTACAAGTCACCTCTTCTTAAGGTGATGCACTCGTGACCTCGTGACCTGGTGACCTCACCTGGTAAATGCTGCTTTAGCATTCTGCCCAGTACACACCTTGGCCTTCCTTTCCTAGAAATTGGTTTGAAGTGATCCCAGCATCTTTGGCTATATCTGTAATGATGTCACCTAATCTGTAATGATGTCACCTATATCTGTAATGATGTCACCTATATCTGTAATGATGTCACCTATATCTAATGATGTCACCTATATCTGTAATGATGTCACCTATATCTAATGATGTCACCTATATCTGTAACGATGTCACCTATATCTGTAATGATGTCACCTATATCTGTAATGATGTCACCTATATCACTGATGATGTCACAGCATCTCAGCGTTGGCCTCCCTGAAGCATTGCATGCTTTGAGCACACAAGGTGTCTAGCCCATCTCGACACAGAGGAAGTTCTTGCTGAGGGTTTGTTGATTGAGTAAGTGAGTGGATGATGGGAATTTATTGATTGAATAGATGAGTGGTTTCCTGGGGTTGCTGACTTGGCTTCTGCATTTTCCAATGGTACCCAATTATGGAGTCACGCCTTCGTCCCCCAAGACCCCCTCTGCTATGTGTGAGGAGAGCCCCAGCAGTCCTTGGGAAGGAGGGCTGTCTTCCCTCAGTGTAAGTAGGTGACAATTTATGACGTGGATAAGCGTTCATAAGCCCCGAAGAAAAACAGCATGTATTTGTGTAGGACCTCACTTCCAGCCGCTCCGAGGCCTCTGCAGATGCAGCTTGGGCGGCTGCCACCCAGCCCAGGCCAAGTTGGACTGAAGTGCAGAGAGCTGGCCCACCATTTCCCACCCAGCCTGCTGTGGCCTGAGTGTGTGGGGCCACGGGAAGCACTCTGTCTGGAGAGCCCAGGCCACCAGCATGGCGTGACACGCTGTTGCTCTTTGGCTGCATAGCAGAGGGTGGGTACACTGTAAAGGCCTCATGGATGTCTGTGAATTAAATGCCCATAAACTTATAGTGAGAGCAGGGTGGCTCTCCAGAACCCAATGTCTATCCTGATAGTCTCTTCTAACCCCTCTGTTCATAGGCTGCCTGTGTGAACCCTGTAGAGCTGAGCTGTCGGCCTTGGCTGCCATTCCAGGGCCGGGGCCTGCTGTGCCATCACCACTGTGTTTTGTTTTGAGACAGGTTCTCACGCAGCTCAGCCTGTCTTTACATAGCCATGAGTGCTCTTCCCGCTTTTACTACCTGAGTGCCGGGATTAAAGGCACACGCTACCACTCCTGGTTTATGTAGTACTGGGGTCTCGAACCCAGGCTTTGTTCAGTCTAGACGAACCCTCTCCCCATTGAGCTACAGGCAATCCACCAACTGTGCTGTAAGCACCCTACTAGCGGGAGCCACATCCCCAGCCCCAGAGACCAATGTTAAGATTCAACAATAAGATTCCCAAGAATCCCCCAAGTCACAAGCTGTTCTGTCTCTTTGACAGCACTGGATGCGACTTAATCCCCAGCAACAGGGTTAGGTGACAAACAGCAAATGCACCCTTGAGTGCTTCCTAGTGATGTTGGTTGGGACAATTCCATACAATTCAGGAGCGCCTCACGGTCACCTGTGCCTGATGCTGTAGTTTTCTATGTTGGAAAATATTAAAAGAAAGGCACCTCCCCTCCCCCACCCACAAAACCTGATAAAATGTTAATCATGGGTGAGCACCTTCACGAAGGGCTCCAGGATAGGGATGATTGTCACCTTGCTCTTTAGCTGACAGGTCACCAGGGGACCCTCCCGCAGATCCAGGCTTGATGTGTGTCCCATGTCTGTTTCCCTGCCACAAGCCTGTTTCCCCACCAGCCTTCTGCTGGTCCCGACTGGTTTGAGTCTGATGGTGGGTTTTGCTGGCTGTACAGTTTCTGGTTTCACTTGGACTATACTGTCGTGACATCCTCCACCTCTGCTCCTGAAATGTGTGTGGCACTAGGCAGGGTCACAAAGGGCTTATCTGTCTTCTTAGCTTACCTCCTGGGATACCGGTAGCCAGAGGCTCTGTAGAATAGTGTGGCAGGCAACCCTGTTGCTCGATAGTCTTTCCTCAGTGGTCCCAGGCCATGAGCACAGTTAGGTCACCTGGCGACTGGCAGGCAGATGGTCAGACTGGCCAGGTGGCCCGGCTTCCATCACAGCTCCTGCCTGGCTCTGGGAAGAGGCTCATAGCTGTGACCCAGGTACCAGGGTTTCCTGCTGTTACAATGGCTGACATCTGTGAACTCCTTGGAAGCAGCTTGACTCCACGTTGATGGTCAAGACCGACTCTCACAGGAGAGCCTCATATTCCTCTGCCCACTCTTCTGTGAGTGCGTCTCTACCATGGCCGTTGATTTTCTTGTCTCTGTAAGCAAATTCTTAACAGAGCAGCTTTAGGGAGGAGGGTTTGTTTTGGCTCATGGCTGAGGAGACACAGTCCATCGTAGCTGAGAGGCTTGGTCTAAGCTGGTGGCCTCTTTCTGCATGGGGGTGGGGGCAGAGGCGGGGGCTACAGCAACAGCCCAGTTACCCTCCTGCAATCCATCCTCACCCAGTTCCCGGCTGGCCAGGAAGGACAGGGTGGATACAAGTGTACCTAACTCTGCTTTTGTCTTATTAACAGTGAGCTTCCCCCATCATAGCTGAGGGATGAAGCTTTTCCCAGCACCTGTTACCATCCTCCGGGCTAACCAGGAGCCATAGGTGATGGAGGCCTAGGGCACCTTGCTTCGCTGTGGGACAGATGAGAGTTCATAAGAGCATGAGGTCAGCCTGTGTGTGTGGTACCTGTGTGAGCCCCGCCTTGAGCTCACAGGGACCCTGCAGATCCTGTGGTAGCTAAGCTGAGGGCTCTTTCTGCTCAGTATTACTGTATGCAGTGTGCAGTGTGCAGTGTGCAGGAGACCTACTGTGTGCAGTGTGCAGGAGACCCTTCCATTTTAAGGTGTAGGGTTCTGTGTGGGTGTAAGCATAATGTTGTGTCTGTGTGTCAAACCCCTTAGCGGAAAGTACCGCAGCTGCTGCTGACAGCAGCCAGTGTCCCCCCTTTCTGTCTTCCAATGTCCATTTCCTTTCTTCTGCATTGGACAGTGTTTGATGTTTAGTGCTGGGGTTCCAGTGTCTTAGGACTCCAGGGAGTCTTGTCTGAGCATGGTTGGAAACTTGTCACTCAGTTTATAGCTGACCAAAGATACCATAGGAGAACCAAGCTGGTCCCAGGTTGGATGCCAGAGAAGTTAGATAAGGATGCTGTAGTGTAGTCAAAGGCAGAGAAGTGTGGGTTAGTTTGTATCCCAAATGTGCACCAACACCACAGGACTGACTTCCCCTTTCACAAAAGAGTGGCGTATAAACCAGTGGATGGATGGATGGTCAGCGTGTTTCTGTCTGGTTAATCTCTCGATCCACCCAGTGAGTAGACACATATGATAGTATGAACAGCACATGATGGACAGGTGTGAGTGTGATCATGGAATTCAGCTGGGTGCAACAGAACCCGTTCTAGTGTTGGCAAGGAGCACCAAGCCTCTGCAGTCTAGCTCAGAGCTGGATTACAGCTGGACCTACTTCTGTTTAGACTCAGAGTCAGGTGGCCTTGAAGAGGTTACTGGCTGCCCAAGATTCTGACTCCTCATGAGCAGACTCAGAAAGGGACTGTGTTAGTTCTTTTCTATTGCTGTGAAGGAACACCATGGTGAAGGCAACTTATAAAGTAGTGAATTGGGGCTCACAGTTTCAGGGGGTTAGAGTCCATGACTGGCATGGTGGGGGACACGGCAGCAGGCAGGCAGGTGTGGTGCTGGAGCAGGAGCTGAGAGTGTGCATCTTTAGACATAACCATGAGGCAGGAGAGAGAGAGAGAGGAGAGAGAGAGAGAGAGAGAGAGAGAGAGAGAGAGAGAAGAAGAAGAAGAAGGAGGAGGAGGAGGAGAAGAAGGAGGAGGGGAGAGAGGGAAGGGAGAGAGGGGAGGGAGAGAGGAGGGAGAGAGAGAGAGAGAGAGAGAGAGAGAGAGAGAGAGAGAGAGAGAGAGAAGGAAGAAGAAGAAGGAGGAAGAGGAAGAGGAAGAAGAGGAAGGAGGAGGAGGAAGAGGAGAAGAAGGAGGAAGAGGAGGAAAGGAGAGAGGAGGAGGAGGAGAAAGAGAGAGAGAGAGGAGGAAGAAGAAGAAGAAGAAGAAGAAGAAGAAGAAGAAGAAGAAGAAAGAAGAAGAAGAAGAAGAGAAGAAGAGGAGGAGGAGGAAGAGGAAGAAGAGGAAGGAGGAGGAGGAAGAGGAGGAGGAGGAGGGGAGAGAGAGGAGGGAGAGAGGAGAGAGAGAGGAGAGAGAGAGGAGGGAGAGAGAGAGAGGAAGAAGAAGAAGAAAAAGAAGAAGAAGAAGAAAGAGGAGGAGGAGGAAGAAGAGGAAGGAGGAGGAGGAAAAGGAGAAGGAGGAGGAGGAGGATGGGAGAGAAGGAGGAAGAGAGGAGAGAGGGGAGGGAGAAAGAGGAGGGAAAGAAGAGGGAGAATAGAGGAGAGAGAGAGAGAGAGAGAGAGAGAGAGAGAGAGAGAGAGAGAGAAAACAGATTCCAAATGTCAGTTTCTTTAAATCTTGAAGCCCCCTCCCCCCCCAGTGATAGACCTGCACCAACAAGGCAATATCTCCCTGTCCTTCCCAAACAGTTCTGCCAACTAGGGACCAAGGATTCAAGTACATGAGCTTATGGAACGACTCTCATTCAAACCACCACAGGGTCCCCAGCCCACCCAAGCCCTGTCCTGGGCAGCTGGCTTGCAAGGGCTCCATACATGAGACAAGAAGCTCTACCACCTCTTGGCTCTTACCCATGGTTCTCTGGTTCTATCCACTTTGAAGACATTTAGAGCGAGCCCTACAGGTTCCAGGCTCATGCTAAAGGCCAGACATTTTGCCACTCTGGCTTCAAGGTGGGTGAGTCTTTGGCCATCTTAAGGTTAGTGACTCTCTGCTGAGAATGTCACAGGAATCATCCCTACGCCTCTGCGTGATGTATTGGAGGCTACTAGGCCAGGCAGGTCTGGGCTCGCTGGCCCCTCTGTCCCTTAGCAAGCTCGTCTTGCACTTGATGCCCTGTTGACTGGCGCGCTGTAGGATTCTTTCTACACTGTTAGTCAAAGGCTCGTCCCCTGTGGGGCCAGCTTGAGAAAAGCCTTCCGAGAGGAAGCCCCCTCTGTGACAACCCTGTCATTCCCACATTAGTCACCACACGACATCCTCCCAGGAATGCACTCTAGATCAAAGTCCCTTCCCTGCCCAGGTGAAGGCATGCAGAAGGGAACTTCCCTTTGAAAAGAGGGGCAAAGACATCTCATGGGCTTGGATTCTGGGAGCCTCCTGTGAGGGTGACTCAGGGAGCCATGTTCCCTCCCATCAGGCCCTGCTTTCTCTAGGGCCAACTTCTAATCGTAGGCACTTGGGGTTGAGGGCACCTCCATGACCTGGGCTGCAATCCCACCCTAGGCTTGCTTTTGTTAATAAAGTTTTATCAAAGCCCAGCCTGTCCATTGTTCCCTTCTGCTAGTGTGGCAGAGTAGTGAGTTCAAGTCCAGAGACAGTCTCCTCCTTCCAGGGGCCCCGCCCACCCCCTTCTACCTACACTGCCCCAGATTCACCCCTAGGTACTGATTCCTTCAGACAAGTGTGGTGCTGTCTGGTTCAGGGTGCAGAGAACTGTTTTCCTGTGAGGCTGCACCCATGGCTCAGCTGAGTTGGCGACCAGCAAACCTTCAGCCTGTCAGGATAATGGACCCCCTCTGCCCTTTGGGTTTTACAGTCTTTGCTCTGAAATCTGAGCCTTAAGTCCACTTTGGGTTCATTTCCGTCTCTGGTGTGGGCTGGTGATCGGTTTGGTCGCTTTGCCTGTGGAGATCCGCACGTCTTCTCTCCCTACAGATGGCCTTGCCGTCTGTCAGAACCAAACAACCATGAAAGGCAGGTTTATTTCTGGATTCAGTGAGTTACATCATCCATTTAGTCTGATGTCAGTGCTTTGTCCCTTTCTGGGACCTCTTTTGCTGTCAGTCATGATGGGATGGGGAAACTGAGGCACAGAGCTACTAAAGAGCATGCCCAGGATAGCCCAAAGGCTAGACTCTTTTACCTGTTGGCTGCAATGATACTGTTGGTGTTTGAATCCCTGGACCCAACCCCAGGCCCGTTGGTGATGACCAGCAGCTGACTAGCTGGCTCTCCCTGCCTTGACCCTGGAACCCTGGACTGTGCTCCCAAGGGGAGCACCAGTGCAGGGTCGATGCACAGTGCTGTCCCAAGGGCAGATCAAGGTCAGAAAGAGAAAGACGTCAACTTCGCTCACTCCAAAGAGTCCCGGACCAGCTCGACGAAAATCCATTTAAGAAAATTAACCCCTCCGCTCAGCAAGCTTGCATCTGGTGGGTGGCGGCCGTGATGTGCACAGAGGGGCAGGGGACATTAATGGAGTCCATATGCTCGCCCTGGATGCCTTTGTGCTGGGTGGGCTTATCAAGCCCTGTGACAACAAAGGGGGCAGTTCAAAGAGCCAGCCAGCTCTCCCACCCTCTGCACAGTATGCTCTCTCGCCTACCCCAGCCGCCACTGGCTTCCTTTTTCTCTCTCCTCCTTTGACAGCGAAGTAGGCATTTAGTGGGAAAGGACTGAGCGATGACCCTGTTTGGGAGTGAGGGTACTTAGATGCTCCATTCTTTAGCGTGTTCGCACTGCAAGGACTAGCATGGTACTTGCCAGAGTAAGGTTCCTAACGTGCAGCCACGTCCACCAGAGGGGCCTCCCTCATCTACACAGTCCGGTCCCGAGGATCTCATGGGGTAGCAGACAAGCACGCAGGGCCCTGCGTGGTAGACACTGTCACCTCTCTTGCTGGTTTAAATGATACTAAGCTTTCCAGTGGAATGCCCGGAGAGGCATCAAGCTGTTTTGTAAAGACATCTGGCAGAACATAGCTATGCAACCTGGCTTTCTCTAGTACCTTAAAATTCAAATGGCCACCACCTCCCTGCTTCATGCATAGAGAGTCTGTCTGCCGGACAGTGATTGGAGTCACAGTTTCTTCTATCTGAGTAGACATCCTTGATCCAGTATTTAGCTGGAAACTACCCCGGGCTTACTCGACACACTCAACGATAATAACAGCTCATATGGACGTGAGGTTCCGACGGTGTGCTGGATTCCACACCCACCCCCGCCTCCTCCCACAGAAGCCTTCCTGAAGGATGCCAGCCCAAGGTCGCTAGGCTCCTTCTTGTTTCATGTCTGGCAGGTGTCCTGTCCTGTATGTTCCTCCGTGCTATTCTGGGGCTGGCAGCAGGGAGTCATGGAGAGACTGTGATGGAGGTAAACTGCATAGCAGGTGCTCATGAGGCCCGCCTCTGGGGGCAGGCTCACATGGCCTTCCGTGTTCCACTTGCTGATTATGAAGCAAGGCTGTCACCTGCTCCTCCACAGTCCAACGGCTTAGACCAGCCAGTTGTTGTTACCTGTGCAGCAGTCCCTGGAGTAGGAGAGACCATAGTCACTGATGTCACTGTGGCCTATTCAGGCTCCAGCACAATAGGGTCACCTAAAGAGCCCAAGGACTGTTGACTCAGAAGACAGGCTAAGAATGCTGCCCCATCAGCTGACCTCCTGGGTCAGCATCTGCCACCTGACGTTTTAAAAGTCCCACAGGCTTGGGGCACTGCCTGGGACAAGAGGCCAGACAGCCTTCTCTGAAAGTGAGACTAGGCCAGTGTGAACACTCCATGTCTGTGTGGGGTAGCATTTGTGTGAGCTGGGCCGTGGCAGGTGCAACTTCTGCAATCCCCTGTCGACCCCCTTTGCTAATCGCCTTCGTCATGACCATGCTTCCAAGCATGTCAAAAAGACCTCTGGAAACCCAGCATTTGCAAAGCCAGTTTCTGCTATGTGCTGAGTTTGAGGCTAGCCTGAGCTATAAGAGCCTTTGTCTCGAGACAACAAAAATAAACAGGCAGAAAAGAGGCCCGTGGTCCAGCTAAGTGTGGCGGTTAATCTTGTCTGTCAGCTTGAGTGGATCTGGAAGTAACTAGACTACATGTCTTTCTGGACAGATCTGTGAGCGTTTCCTAGAAGAATTACCCTGCGGGTGGGGGCGGACAGGAGAACGGTGTGTGTGTGTGTGTGTGTGTGTGTGTGTGTGTGTGTGTGTGTGTGAAATAGCTCCCATAGGGCTGTGTGGTGTGCTGCATGCAGTAATGCAGCAGCAGCAGCAGCAGCAGCAAAGACAGTCCAGTCCCATGAAGTCCTGCTGTATCCAGAGACCAAGGCTTTGGTTCTGCCTACTGTGGCGTGAAGCTTCTACAGGGCTTTCTGGGTCTTGCTCCCTCTCCCTCCCCCTCCCTGTCCAGGGCTCAGGATTTGTTACTGCTCTGCCCAATTAGTCTCTGATTAAAGGTTTAAATGGCTTAAAAAGACAGAGCAAGGGCTGAGCAGGAGGAAGAGGAGAGAGCGCTGTGTTTATGGGGTAATAAAAGAACTGAGCTTCCAGGATCTGCTGAGTGTCTCACAGAAGCAGGCTCGCTTGCCAGCTAATTCGGGGTGTAATAAATACTAATCTCTCTAAAGCGGCCCCTGGAAGCCTTCAGAAAGTCCTATCTTCTGTAATCAGAGCTCCATTAAACAAGTTCCTTGTGCACCCGCCCAGCCTGACGCGGCGGCAGGGGTGACCTCAGTTGGCCTCAGCCTCCCCTTCCTCCTCAGCTCCTGTGACTGCCCTAGCTCTACCCTCCCTCTGGGAGGACTCTAGGAGGCCACTGACTGCACACGGGCCTCTGTCTCCTTCATAGGCCCCTGCCAGCAGAGGGCCAGGGTGTTGCTCTTTGGGTGATAGGCTCTTGTACTTCATTTTACCCCATTTCACAGCCACAGCAACTGAGGTGCAAGGTGCTTGCCTTGACGGGAGCCTCAGGTGGCTATGCCCCAGCTGTAAGAGTTATAGCTGCCGTAAGGCCTCCTTGGCTTCCTTTGTTGTCAAATCACCCTGTGCCTCAATTTCCCTACAGACTCTGCTCCCCAGCAGCAGGACGAGCAAAGACGTCATGATGTGTACTAAGCTTGGTGACCTGTCTGTCATCTGCATAAGCCACTACAAGACTCCTGCTTCCCTCCGCTGCCCACGGCTTATGCTATGGTCTGATCAGATCACACGACCCTCAGGGCTAAAAATAGCACAGAGCACTTGGGGTTTTCCCGTGACCTCCACAGTCGGGTCAAGTGTTCACGGCCTTCCTAAGCTAATTATTGCAGGCCCCTGACCCCTCACATCTGTATCTGGGCTTGCAGGGTGAGCAAGGTTCTGCTCCCTAAACAGTGGGCAGATAAAGGTTGGGGCTACAAACCTGTCCCGGCTCTGCTTGCTGGGGACAAATCCTTTCCGCCTTCTCTCTAGAGTGCGGGAGTCGGGCAGCTGCTGCCTCTGTGGTGGGAGGAATTCTACGAGAGAAGCCATAGCCGAGGCTATAGCACGGGCCTGGTAGAGGCCTCAGGCCTCTGGGAGCCCGTTTCTTCCACCAGGCTCCAGACAGGGTATTTAGTTACTTCCTGATGTACCCAGGTTGACAGGCCGTGTTAACGGCCACGCTTAGCTGGACCGCGGGCCTCTTTCTGCTGGTTTATTTTAGTTGTTTTGAGACAGAGGTTCTTATAGCTCAGGCTAGCCTCAGACTCAGTACATAGCAGAAGCTGGCTTTGAGCCCCTCATCCTGACAAGTCCCAGGACTTCTGTGCTGTCACTGGGACAGAACTGGCTAAGAAGCAGAGGAGACGCCTGGGAGACTGACATCACACAGGAGAGCGGGCCTTGACCATTGGTCCTCTGCGTGTGCTCAGGGCGTGGTTGTGCTTTGTGGCAAGCACTGTGGACCTGGTACATGCGCTCTGTTCTCTCTCTGTCCCACGATTGGATTTTCTAAGCCTGTTCTCTGTCTGTCTGTCTATCTGTTCTCTCTCTCTCTCTCTTTCTCTCTCTCTCTCTCTCTCTGATTCTCCTTCATAGGCTCCTCTTGCTTCTCCAGAGTGTATATGTGGTAGTCCTTGGCTTGTGGCCCATGGCTCCAGAGTTCAAGTCTCTGCCACACTCTCACACAGCCCCTCCTGGAAATACCTGTCTCTGTTCTCAAGAAACCTTCCTGTAATGACACTAACCATTGACTCTGGGCCTTTAGTCCATTGTGAGTTCATCTGACGTCACTTTTGCTGTGAAAATCCTGCCTCGAGCAAGACCTTGTCCTGAAGCTCAAGGGACTCTGTTCAGGGTCTTTTCCTAGTCGTCTCTCTGATTTCTTGTGGTCATCTTGTCTTTGTCACCACCATCACCATCATCACCATCACCTCCATCATCACCATCATCACCGTGACATACATATTGGACTCCTGTGAAGATCCCCACATCCTTGGCCCTGGGACCTCCAGAAAGTTAGTTTTTCTAATCCCTGGCTTCATCTGTTAAATGTGGTAGCACCATGCCTGCCTCACAGGGTGATACAAAACTAAATTAGTTAATACCCATAATGCCTGGAGAAGAGAACTGGAAAGAACAGGAATACACACTCATTGTTAGGTACCGTGGTCCTTATGGGACTTAAAAAGCACCGAAAATTTGTCTGTTGCCATCCACTGATGCTGACTCTCTTGTCATCCGTGCACTGGATGCTTGTTTAACGTTCATGACACTTCTGCACATGTCTGAAGGTGTCACCGACTCTTCCCACTGTGGACAGTGTACCTAGGACCTTGAGTTCCAGCCAGCAGGCCTCGCCTGTCGGGATGGTCTTTATCCTCATGAGTCAAAATAAACTCTCTTTCCTTAAAAACGAGTAACGATGACTCCCACGATTTGACACAGTTGAACAGTCTACGCTGACGACGCCAAACCACAGAACAGTTAGGAGTCTGGTACCCAACCAGGTCCTCACCTGTGACCTGTCTGCTTCAAACTTGGCCCGCGAGTCTCCAGGGATCCAGACAGCAGGCTCAGGTCCTGTGCATGAACTGAGTCTTCAGGAGGGGCTGTTTGGGAAGAGGTGTCCCCTCCCTCAGGGACCTTTCCTACCTATAACACAGATGAGAATGAACACGTGGCCTGCACCGGTCACCAACTCAGTGTGCTGTAGTTTCCAGGACCTGCGGCACAGAGACACTCGGCTGAGCTGAGTGAGGGCCTTCAGTCACGCAGAACTAGGGTGGGGCTAGCAGCCCAGCAGGGAGCACGTGACCAGCAAAGGCTATCTGGGAGAGAGTGGGGTGCAGGCTCCGGCCCCAAATCTGGAAGAAGGAGTGAAGGTGGAAAGGAGGGAAGCTCTCAGGAAGAAAATGAAGACAGGGCCAGCCTGGGCTTGGATGACTAGACATCACCTTTTCCTCCAGGAGACAGAGCCAACAGCCCTGTGTCTTATTCCTTAGCACGGGTCAGCAGGCAGCAGAGAGGAAACCAAGTTTGTAGAAATTAGACTTTCCATGAGTGAATGAGGCTCACACGGGGCATCCATGCTTCCAGAGTAGACGCTCCAGAACCTGGTGTCTTTAATGACACAGGCAGTTCCTACTGGGAACCAAGGGGACTCAGCTACAGACCAAGAAGCAGAGGCCCTGTAGCCCCCTAGTTTGAGTTTCCACAGGATAAACAGTCCCATTGTAAGATCTTGTCTACTTTTATTTAATTTTAGTTTTAAATATTTATATATGTGTGGCATTTTACCTGCGTGTATGTCTGTGTGCGTGCGCCAGATCCCCTGGAACGGGAGTCACAGATGGTTGTGAGCCGCCATGTGGGTGCTGGGAATTGAACCGGGGTCCTCTGGAAGAGCAGTCAGTGCTCTTAACTGCTGAGCCTCTCTCCAGCCCCTTGAAATGTCTGTTTTAAAATGAGGAAACATTTACAACTAGGATCTAAGCCACAGGAAATATCCTAAGGACTAGAGTGACTTCCTAGACTTGTAATTACAGTGCCATTGGGGCTGAGACCCAAGGACTGACACAACTTTGAGGTCAGCTTGGGTTACATAGAAAATTTCAGCTAGCCTGGGCTAAGATGAGACCCTATCTCCAAACAAAAAACAATAAGAAGAGAGAACAAATCCTAAACAGAACAACAAAAAGGTATTTACATGTGGAATGGACTCTACCTAGAATGACCCCTATGCTGCTGCTGGGGGGGGTGGGACTTTGTCCCCTGTGTTCCCCTGTCCCCAGGCTGCCCTTCAGCCTCTCTGAGCAGTAAACATACCCCAAGGGTGATGGACTA
This sequence comes from Mastomys natalensis, assembly GCA_021653895.1. Taxonomy (NCBI): domain Eukaryota; kingdom Metazoa; phylum Chordata; class Mammalia; order Rodentia; family Muridae; genus Mastomys; species Mastomys natalensis. The sequence goes on along the minus strand of JAJTUV010000441.1, from coordinate 663,460 downwards.
GAGTCTCCTATTCCCAGACAGGAGGCTAGGGCAACTTGAAAGAGGTTTTGTGGTATGAGTGCCATCTGAGATCAGTCCTGAGCCCAGTCCTGCCCCAAAGGCCCACACTGAGGCCACAAATATGGTTTGTCCAGTGAAAGACGGCTGAGACCGGGTGCCAAAGACCAACTTGAACCTATTTTCAGAAAACAAGCACTCTAAATGGACGGTTTTACCCTTGTCCAGAAGGGGCTGGATGCGTCCCTGTGGAGGCAGGGAGAGGGCTGGGAGATTCTGCTGCCTCCCCTCCCCCACCCAGGCAACCCACACATCTATAAACACGTCAGGACAGTTGTAAAAGAGATAGATTTCACTCCCCGCAATGTCCCCACTGGTCTGTCGCCAGATAATTCACGACCTGCTTTTATGACCGAGTTCCCTGGGTGCATGTGGGTCTGTGAGGCCACAGATGGCAGCCAGCTCAAGCCAAATGTTGACCAGACCCTGTCTCTTCCCTTGCCATCCTTCTGATCTGAGAAAGTTACTTTCCATCTCTCTGCCTTTATTTTTCCACCAGCAAAAGGGAGGGAGGGGGTGGAGATAAAACATACTAAGAGATGCTGATGTCAAAAGCCAACCAAGCCCCAGCCATGGCTCACACAGTCCCTGTTTAGATAAAAAGCATGGGGCCACTGGAGAGTCTGTACATGGTGGCCCAATAAAGGGTGCTGATTTACATTGTAGGTAGGGATGAGGCTCTTGGGTGTGCCTTCTAGACTTGAACTGGTAATAGAAAGAGATAGTTCATTAAATGTACATTACTTCCCAAGAGAGTACGATAATATCCTGCTTTCCAGAAGGCCATATTCAGAAGAAGGGTAAAACTCTCCAAATGTAGGGGTGTGGCCAAATGTGGGCCCCTGTGAGACCACAGGCCTCCACTTTAGCCTCCACCTAAGCCCCACCTCAGCCCCCATCTCAGCCTCACCTCAGCCCTCACCTCAGCCTCACCTCAGCTTCTAACCCAGCCCCCACCTCAGTTCTCCCCACCTCACAGCCTCCACCTCAGCCCCCATATCAGCCTCCACCTCAGCTTCCACCTCAGCCTTCAACTTAGGCCTCACCTCAGCCTCCATCTCAGCCCTCACCTCAGCTCTATACCTCAGACGTCCACCTCAGCCCCCACCTCAGCCTCCACCTCAGACCCCACCTCTGTTCTCACCTCAGCCTCCATCTCAGCTTCCACTTCAGCCTTCACTTAGCTCTCACCTCAGCCTTCATCTCAGCCCCCACCTCAGCCTCCACCTCAACCCCACCTCTGTTCTCACCTCAGCCTCCACCTCAGTTCTCATCTTAGCCTCCACCTCAGCACCCACCTCAGCCTCCACCTCAGCCCCACCTCTGTTCTCACCTCAGCCTCCATCTCAGCTTCCACCTCAGCCCCCACCTCAGTTCTCACCATCAGCCTCCACCTCAGTGTTTATGTCAGCTTTTGTCCTCATTTTCATTGTTAAAACTCTTTGTCGAAACCCTTTCAGCAAGGATCTATTCCCCTGGCCCCAGCTGTGTGTGTGGCTGGTTCTGGTTGTGATACTGGTGAGTAGCACTGTCCAAAGACTCTCCTTGAGGCTATTTGGTGACAACACATGAGTGTGTCTGCAGGAGGTCAGGGAAGGCTACAGGAAGGCTGAAGCTGCCTCCCAGAGCCCTGACAGACCTCAGTCCTCAGACAACCAGGCCGCCTCTCACCTTGGTCCTGTGTTTACAGGAGTAGCCGATTTCCCGGTCCACTCCTGTAAATACGTGCAGCTCAGCTGGGTCAGGAAGTCCAAGTGTAGTTGCAGACAGTGAACTCCTAACCACCTCACTAGCGGGACAGACCTATGGCCCCACAGAAAGGTGAGGCCTGGGTCAGCCATACCCCAGAGCCTTGATTGTTATCTCCAAGCCTTGGCCTCTTCTGTGAAGGGTCATCCTCTGAGGACACAGCTCTTTTGTAGGAGAAAATGGGTCTGAGTGGTGTCACAGTAGTTAGCTGACCTGGATAAGTCAGTGTGGGGAGGTGCAGGGAGGTGAGCTACTATCCAGAGCTTAAGCTATGGGTCCATAGATGGGATGTTCCTGAGATGGCTGGCTCCCTAGGTCTGTGGGAAATGCACTGAGGATGCCTGACTCCTTGGACACTAACTCCAAGCCCCCTGGACCTGTGCTCAGGACACTACTCCTGTAGGAGACACAGCTATCTAACACAGGGCATGTGTGGTAGCACCATGCTGACAGCTCCTGCCCAAGTCAGCCACCGTACTGAGAGCAATGGGAGGAGATTATGTCTGGGCTCTCCTTTGCTCTGTGGAGTTGAGAACCTGAGGGCTACTGTTGTCAAATCTCCAAGCAGAGAAATGTTCTTCCCGCTGAGGAAAGGCCCTTGAGCCATTGTCTCTGTGTGTCAAGGGGCTGTTCATATGTTCACTTACCCACGAGTCTACTCATCCACTCATTCATCAAACTACCATCCATCAACCATCTCCGTCTAGTCATCCACACAACCATGACCCATCTGTCATCTAGTGTCTATAACAATCATTCACCCATTAATCCATCAAGCCATCATTCATCCATTCACCCATCCTCCCACCCAACCATTTATCTGTCTACCTACCATCCACTCCACCCACCCATCTGCCCATCCATCCATCCATCCATCCATCATCCATCCATCCATCCATCATCCACCCATCCATCTACCCACCTATCATAAAACAATCATCTACCCATCATATATCATCTATTATCTATCCATTTATCTACCATCCATCTGTCTATTATCCATCATTCATCTGTCTATCATCAGTCATCCATTCATCCATCCCTCTACCCATTTATCATGCCTTAATCATCATCTATCCACCCATCCATCTATCCATCCATTTATCCATCTATCCATCAGTCCATCCATAGATTTATCCACAGATAGATTTATCCATCCATCCATTAATCCACCATTTATCATCCATTTATCAGTCATCTATCCACTCATCTGTCTGTCATCGTCCATCCATCCATCTGTCCCTCCCCATCCATCCATCATCCATCATTCATCTGTCATCATCAGCCAGTCATCCATCCATCCTTCTATCCATCTATTATGTATTCATTAATCATCTATCCACCCATCTGTCCGTCTGTCCGTCCATCCATTCTTCAATGCATCCATTTTCATTCTTTCCACTCTCCCACTGCGCAGTTAGTGTACCCTAAGCACACAGCCCTGGACCTGTCAGAGTGAAGAGGCAGCATCTCCAAGAGGTGAATAGCCCACAGGCAGGGTGTATAAGCAGGTAAGCAGGGCAGATGCTTCTGGAACACCAGAGTGTGAGTGTGAGGAGGGGCGGAGCCTGGCTAAAATGAAGGACGAGCTTCTGGATGGGGAGCTGGCTCGGTGAGCTATGGAGCTTCTCCATGGACATGGATATGTAGGGAAAGCGGGACACTCTGAGCTGTTCTGCACACGGTCCATCCCACTCCACCAGCACATGCCCAGCTGTCTTTACAAGTAGATGCTGCACTGAGGCTGCCCCTCACTGCCTGTGTGTGCCACATGGCCCTGCTTGTTCTGTGGATAGGCCTCAGGCCCCTCCTACGGCCTCTTCAGCAGATCTGCTTCCTGTTTCCTCCTCCTGCTGGATGCCCAAGGCCCTCTGCCCTCATTCCAAACCTCCCACACTTTGAACAGCTGGACAGCTGGGTCTTGGCTGGCAGACCAGAGTGAAGTGACTGTTGCATTTGATACCCACTGTTAGGCATGAAGACTCAATGGCACTCAGTTCAGACACCTTGTGGGAGGGAAGCTGCCATCCTCTCCTCCAAGGACGGAGAAACTGAGCCCTGGGAGCTAGAAGTACCCCCAAACCCACCCTCTAGTCTGAGGCAGTTCTCCTTCGACAAGTCCACCTGACTTTAATGCTACCTGTGGTCACGTGTGCTCCTATAGACTTGGGTTTGGTCCATGTTCATCAAATAAGACTGGCGAGGTAGGCTCCAGCAGCTGTTGACTTTCTGTGACAACAGTGTCTGGACATGGGAATCTTCCACAGAATAATGTGGGCATAGGAACAGGTGAAGCCCGGGATGAGAATCTTCCAGATGGGTCTTGAGGTCTCCACAGCTTGTGGTAGGCTGAGGAGAAGCAGGTCCTGGCTCAGGGCCAGTGTCCAGAATGGGGTATGGGTCCTGTGGGAGGTGAAAGACTTGGGTGGGCTGCACTGGAGGACAGTGTCCCACATAGACCTGTGGGGACAGCTCCTCCAAACCAGTCCTGACTGAATACCGGCAGAGAGGCTACACCCAGAAGTCCTGCCCCTGAGACACACTGGTTCTGTATGTCTGGGGACAAACGCTGGCACTGCCTGTCGAAGGCCACAGTAATAGTCACATCTTCCAGGGTTGAAACGTCCCCTGTCCTCAAAATCACGTGAGTCTCAGAGTGACCTGGGGTCATCTGAAAAGTTTCCTGAGCCATCAGGGCAAACAAAAACATACTGGAGTGCTTAAACCACAGAAATTTGTTCTCTCACTGTCTGGGCCCAGAAGTGTGACATCCAGATGTTGCAGGGTTGTACACACCTGTCCCAAGCGGGAGTCCTTCCCTTAGTCGCTTGATTTGTCTTGGGCGGTCCCCGAGGGGGAATTTGTTCTGAGAACATTTCTGACACTCGGCTGCCTCTGATACCTGCAGCAGCTCACAGATCCACACTTACAACGAGAAATCCAGATCAGGTTCTGCCGACCACCCAGATGTGTGTCGAAGTCACCGAGGAAGCGCCTCAAAACCTCTCTGGGGTCAGAAAACAGGGTGCAGATCGATCATACCTTGACAGATATGTGAGTTTCCATTGACCCCGGAGCACCCCAGGTAGCCATCAGCAGGAAAAACATGCAGGACCTTTCTCTGGTGGACTCTCAACATGGACATGCTATGATGCTAGAATCTGTGGCCTGTCTCCTCTTGCCCAGATTGACATCCCAAGTAGGAATCTCTGCATGGCCCAGCAGTGAACACAAAGTCTTCAATGAGTGCTTCAGTTTTAGCAGGAGCACAGAGAGTAAATGTGTGGTACTGGAATTAGCAACATGACTTTCTCCCTCCAACATCCAAGCTCAAATGATTTTTTTTTTTTTTTGAGTTTTAACAACATGGGGTGGAAACTTCTGAAAAAAAAATTCTAGGTCTGTTTCTTAACACCAGGCCAATAGGTCACCATTGGTTTTTGTTTTGTTTTGTTTTGGCTGAGGGCTTTCTTCAGAGATGAAACTAAGACACCTGACACCATGGCTCCAGCTGTGCTGACGGAAATTTTCTGTGAAGTTTAGAATTCATACAATCATGAGAAAACTTCAGACATTAATGTATTTAATCATATATTTGAAGGAAAAGAATCCGAGGGTAAGTAGCTTTCTAGAAGACCTACACTTAGCAAGACCTCAGTCTCTGGATTCTTGATCTCCCCGTCCCCACCCCCGTATCCCTGACACTGACATCTGTTTTATCTCTATGGCTGATATGTGTCAGGCATCATGATGAATTGGACCACGTGTCCGCCCGTCAGTCACCAGGCAGCCGTGTGGTCACAAATGGAGACTCCAGTTGGGCCATGTAAAGGTTCTGAGTTAATTTACCGTATCTGTCCCCCACCCCCTTCATTGATTGAGTGGAAAAACCATTTGTGAGGGGTCAGTTGCTTGGCAGGCACCATGGTGGACATCTGAAAGAGCCCAGTTGATGGGGAAGACATCTTGAGGCAGTGCAACCCCAGGCCTGTTGTTTCCATGGCTATTGTGGGTTTTATTTTATCAGCTCGAACAGCGGGATGCTGGGTTGTGAGGTGTACATCTCTGGCCTGGGTTATCTGAGACATGTCCCTTCTCTCTCTCACACATCCATGGGTTTATATTAGCAATGCAGCATCCAGTGTGTGCACTGTGGTCCCTGTGCCAGTTTGCACACTGAAGCCCTAACTTCCCTGGGTGCCAGGGTAATGTTGTCTTTGAGTGATTAACAGGTCTAGGTGAGTTATGGGGGTGGGTCCCTTGGTGGGATTAGTATCCTTATAAGAAAGGGGGTTGGGGAGTCTGTGTGCCTCTGGGAGCTCACAAGAAAAGCATAAAGGGGCAGGAAGATGGTGGCTATCCTCAAGGCTGGAAGTGTCCTTCTCAGAGCCTGACAGTGCTGGTAGCCGCAAGGGTAGCCTTTGGGCTGTGGGAAAATAAATGGCTGTCATTTGAGCCATCCGGCTGTGGCGGTGTTGCAGTAGCTAAGGCCGGTCACTTAGAAAAGAAAAAACAAAGCATAGGTGTTTCTCAGTGCTACTGCCTGTGGTCCCAAGGGGTGTATGTGTGTGTGTGTGTGTGTGTGTTTGTGTTTCAAACATGCATAGTGCATGCCCTACTCCAGGTAGCTGAGTTATCTGCATACACACACCCTGGAGATATCAGTCTTTTCATATATAGTTCCTCATGTAATGTTTTGTTTGTTTTTACAATATTTTTGTTTATTTATTTAATATATATGCATGCTCCGTCTTCAGACACACCAGAAGAGGGAATCAGATCCATTACAGATGTTGTGAGCCACCGTGTGGATGCTGGGAATTGAACTCAGGACCCTTGAAGAGCAGTCAGTGCTGTTAACCACTGAGCCGTCTCTCCAGTCCCGTTTTGTTTTGTTTTTAATGGCCTTGGATAGAACCCAAAGGCCTCTTGAACACCACAGGTTCCCACTCCTAGTCTGCCCCAGTGACTTCGATGGGCATCAGGTGAAGAGCCCTTCACACATTCCACATGATCTGTAGTGGCCTCCTGTTAGAGAACCTTCCAGGTCACTACTTCACCTTTCAGTGACATCCTGATTTGGGTCAAGATGTAGAGGTCCATGGTCCCCAGCTCTATGGGGTCAGAGTGGTGAGCTGCCACCTGAAATCTTGGCAGGGTATCCTGGTTCTCTGCTGCTGGGCTGGAATCTGAGCAGATGCATAGCTCGGGAACGGATGACTGTCAAGTGGGATGGGTGAGCTCCTAGCTTAGATCCCAGATGGAGCTGCTGAAGGATGGTGAGAGATGAGCCAGTGGATGCATCTGTTGAGCATTCAGGCTTGGGATCCAGGCTGACAGTTCATTCTGAGGTCCAGATACCACCCTTGTTTTATAACCACAGCCAAGACTAGTTTCTGGTCACCGGCAGTGGCCTCCCCATCCCCCCAATGCACTTCTCTCCCGACTAAAAGGAAAAGACCTAGGGAAATTAGTGAACCTCCCAAGTTCATTTGTCTAGTCAGTAAGAGTCCTGTCTTCTCCGTGGTCATTCAAATGCCAGCACCAACAGCCATCAATCTCCAAGGAGGACAAGGAACATGCCACAGGTGTATGCCTGAGGAGAGGTATGTTTGCAATACTAGCATACAAGCCAATCAGGACTTTACTGTGTCCCTAGGCAAACAGCATCACTGACAGTGTCTGCGTTGCCTGCAGTTCAATAGTTACCTCTCTGGCTCTGTAGAATCTCTCAGGACCCTACGGTTGAAGCGATTGCCTTTCATGATCAGATTCAAAATTCCCAGAGATAAATGACTATTTTTCTGCATGACCACGGTGATGCCACAGACAGCCTTAAACATTGTGAGATCCATGGAAGTCTGAAAGGGTTGAGTAAGAGTGAGCTGGCTGTGAGCACTTGCGTGAAGGGTGCAAGCCAGTCAGGGGTCAGGGTCAGGGGTCAGTGGTACCTAGCTTCATCCTCACTCTGCCCTTAGGCCAGTTGAATAGCTCTGAGCTTCAGTTTCAGGGAACCTGCCAGGGAGGTGGATATGGGGAAGAGGAGGAGGCAAGAAGAACAGTTCAAAGGCATTGTCATGTTGAATATGTTTGGCCCAGGGAGTGGCACTATTTGGAGATGTGGCCTGTTGGAGTAGGTGTGTCACTGTAGGTGTGAGCCCTCATCTTAGCTTCCTGGAAGTCAGTCTTTCACTAGCAGTCTTCAGATGAAGATCTAGAACTCTCAGCTCCTCCTGCACCATGCCTGCCTGGATGCTGCCATGTTCCCACCTTGATGATAACAGACTGACCTCTGAACCTGTAAGCCAGCCCCAATGAAATATTGTCCTTTGTAAGACTTGCCTTGGTCATGGTGTCTGTTCACAGCAGTAAACCCTAAGACAGGCATCCTCAGCTACACAGTGAGTTCAAGGCCAGCCTGGGCCACACCAGACCCCATGTCAAAGAAAAAGAAGGAACTCACAAACTTATAACTATTTGTCAAAAACAGTTTTCCATATGGAGATACCAAATGCATTCATCTTAGGCTTTTAAAAATATTGTTAAGTTTTTAAAATTGTTGTTTGCCTCATGTTTTAGCTTTTACCTGCAGGTTCGCTGGGTTGAAAAATGGCCTCCTTGTATGCCCACATCAGGTCCTAGGAACTGTCAGTGTGACCTCATCAGAGCAAACTGTAGATACAATGCTACGAACATCTTGGGATGAGAATATTCTAGGTGTTCCAGACACCCCAAGTCCAATGAGGAACCTCTGTAAGAGAACAGAGAGGACAAAGAGGACTTGACTCTGGCAAGGCCACACAATGCAGGCAGAGTCTAGAGCTGAGCCAATAGAGATGAGGAACCAGGGGAGCCCCTAGAAGCTGAAACAGACTGGAAACATCTTGCACCTTCAGAAGGAGAGGGGCCAACAGCTGCCTTGGTTCTACACTCAAAGGCCCTGAGGTTAAATGTCCGGTGGGGATCTGTCTGCAGAAGCAATAGATATAGTTTCCTGTGCTGGTCCAGCCTGAGCCTCCTCATGCCCTTGGTTTCCAGGCTACCTCCATGGCTGTGGTTTGATCTTGGCCCCTAGCCCCTTTGCCCTCTATCCTGTGATGGCTCCATCTATGGTTTTCTTCCCTATGAATTAGACGCTTGGTCAGCTTCCTGTGTGATGTTGCGAGCTGACGGTGCAGGTTCCAGAAGGCGGCAGCTGCTGCAGATCTGAGGGAGTCCCTCACCCGGTCCAGGCCCAGCACTTCAATAAGAATCCTTCACATTCAGGAATGTGGCGGCGGATGGACCTTGACAAATGCCTGAGCCTGTCAGGAGCATCTTGCCTGCTGGCCAAAGGTCTGAGCTGGGCCAGTTCCAGGGTATCTTTGAGCTATGGCTGGGCTTCTCTCTGAATCTCAGGGCAATGGAGTGCTGACTGAAAGAGACCAAGACAGAACCCAGTTGGGTCTGGAACAAAGGGAAGCCAGTTTCTGGAGACAGTGACCTCTGGGAAAAGCCATACCCGAACCCACCAAAGGCCAGTAAGCTTCATTTGAAGAGGAAACAATTCAGGAGAGGTGTCCCAAACAAGCCAGTGCCAGGCGCGGTCTTGTGTGGAGTCTTGATCTCTGTACTCTGCTCAGTCACAGACTGCTGTTGTGGCTTGCACCTGGATCCCCCTGGGGTACCTCACTTGCCCTGTACCCCAGATTAGAATCAGCAATGTCTCCTCTCTGCAGGCTGCCCGTGGCACAGGGAGGAAAGCGAGGGTCTCAGTTTCCAATCAGATAAGTCGGTGTAGTCACAGATGCCTCTACTTCTTGGGCCACTTTGGGGTTCAGTTTCACAGCCTGACACACTCCTAACAGCTCTGTCTCCACAGAGAGGGTCGAGGGAGGGCAGGCAGGACCCACAGGAGATTTATTGTATTGCTGGGGCTCTGACAGGCCTTGGGAGTAAGATGTCATGGTCCATGGGAGTGGGGGTGGGGCTGGGGACAGGGCCTCACCTTGGACATAAATCAGAGGGTCACAGCTGAGGGAGCTCCGAGCTCTGCCACCAGCCACGCCACACTGCATGGTTACCGCTGCCTTTCCTGGGCACTGAGTTAGCACACTGTACATTAGCCATCATGTCTGCTGGAAAGTCCAGTAGTTTCTATTTCCACACATGGGCTTTAGATGAGGAAATGAAGGCTACATCATGAATTGATGACAGAACTGGGGGTCCAGGATGGTTTGCTTTTCTGCGGGCGGGGCTCTTCTCGACACCATTCAGAGATGCTGATCTTCCTGTGGTGTGACACAGCCATAAGTCCTTCCTTCCCTCCTCCCCAGTGTCCTGTCTGCATTCTCCACAGAGCAAGAGAAGCTGGCTATGTGAGTCCTGAGGGATCCTTCTAGAAGAAAGGGGGGTGCTGTCTGTACACCACTCGGAGTGTAAGACTGAAACCAAGAGGATGCTTATAGGATTCCAACTCAGTTACCCCTGTCCCCTGGGTCATCCCATGGGCCAAAGGCAGAGTCTACCCTGACTTTGGTTTCAGGCAGTGGCCAAAGCCTTGACAAGATTCAGGAGAGAGGATTTGTCACTCTCAGGGTAACTTGGCATCTCCTGCCTCAGTTTCCCCATATCTATTGGGTATGGCTTACACAGCAGAACCGACAGCCTTCTGTGGACCACTTCTATCCATCTGTTCATTAACTTCAAATGGAGTCGTGACCTGCTAGGAGTCGTGAATCTGCCGCCCGCCCCCAGCACCTATGCCTGTGGCCTTACTCAGAATGGGAGCTCTACAGATGTTCTCAAGGGGGGATGACTCCAGTGTCTTGATCTGATGATTGATCTGATGATTGTCCTTTAATGTGGGGACAGGAGCTGTTTGGGGAGGTGAGGAACCTTGGTGAGAAGGTAGTCACCGAGGTGGACCTTAACTGCGAGAAGCCACATGCTCCTACTGCCATGATGGATTAGCCCCCTGGAAACACGAGGACAGTACTCTGTCCCTGCTTGACTTGCTCTCACAGTGTTTAGTTACTGTGACGAAATCACCTTATATATCACTGTGACTGCATCTGTTTTAGAAGGGAAGTTTGGGAAGAGACTTCATGAAAGGTTCAGAGAACCGGTAACACAGCTACAAAATGTGGGATACTCAGGCAGCCTGCCTCCCAGTAGCTACACAGAGGCCCCCTAGCATCCTCAGACACCTCAGCTGCCCACACCTAGGCCTCAGGCTTCTAGTTAGAGAACCACCTGAGTCATTTGGTGTTTCTCACCCCAGGTTGGGTGGTTGGGTGCCACAGCCTACAAACTGTGTATTTTAGTTATGGCTGCAGGAATGAAATGTCCATACCCTTGTCCGGCCTTTTCTTGAGACCATGGTATTTGGGAGACCATGGGGAACCAGTGCTCCCTGGAGGTGAAGAAGCTTCCAAGTTTGCTTTTTTGGGGTGACTGAGAGCATGGACCTGCATGGGAGAGGAAATGGATGGTGGGTGGGAGAAAGCCGACTGTGAAATTCGCACAGTGACTGCCAGGGGAGAGAGGGACCATGAGATTGCTGTAAAACATAGCGCTAAGACAGAGCCCCAGGTCTGGCCTGTTGAGGTGGCAGGCCATCAGAGAGGGCCTTTGGGCAGCAGATGTCCCCACCAGGTGCACAGATGGTTGATTGGTAAAGTGATTACCCCCTATTCCCACCTCCCAGCTCTCATCCCCTCTGACTGCCTTGTGGGCCTTCAGAGGACTCACGAGCAGCCTCTGAAAATGTCTGAAGCCACAGAAGAGGTGGTACAGGTTGGCGACCAAACCAAACCCAGGGAGCAGGAATGAGCACCCAGGTTGGAACAGGGATGAATGTCCTGGATGGACTGAGCAGAGGGTGGAGGTACTACTTGGTGCCGAGTGCTCTGTGGCCCCGGCCATCCTGTCACCAGGCCCTTGGCATGCGAAGCCCAGGAGTCAGACTGCAGGCCAGCAACTGACAGACTAACATCAGCCTGGGGTCACCTTGGGCACCTCAAGTCTGCCATGACACAGTGTAGGCTCCCTTGAGATTCTATTTCTCTCAGGCTCTAGGTGGCAAGTGTCTTGGAGCCCAAAGTCCCTCCTATCTTCCTACACAGGGAGAGATCCCTGGTTCTCACCCGCAGAAGAGAGCCTGAGATTGCCCAAGGCAGAGCAGGATGGGAACACCAGTCAGCCAGAGACCATGTACAGCCTCGCTACACCTCCTACCTCAGGACATGGATTCTTCACTAGGGAAGACTCTGCTTCCGAGGGTTGTGGGTAGCAATTCCCTCTGTTTCCTGTAGGACGTGGGGAATAGGCAGAGGGTCTCTATGCTTCCAGAGCCCCCTTCTGGTGTGTCATCAGAGAAGAGCTCTTTGCTACGAGATGAAGTGAAGCGGGAATATACAGCCTGTTGACTTTTCTGGCCACGGTGGACAAAGTGCCGTCTTGGACTATACATTAAATATAAGGGGTGTTCAATCTGTGGCTCTTGGGTCTCATGACAACGGCATGTATTATGACACCATCAACAAAGTACATGCTTGACAAACAGACTAATGAGCTATAAAATCACCACAAGCAATCTCCTTTGGTTTTGAGTTTATGACTTTGTGTTGAACCACATTCACGGCTATCCTGGACTGCCTGTGGCCCCTGGGCCACACCTTGGACGCCCACTCTTGAGGGAGAAACCCTCAGTACGATATCTCAGATTATCTGACTGGGCTCTAAACTTAGTGACAGGTGTCTTTATAAGAAATGAGAGAAAGAGAAGGCTCTGGAAAAAATAAGACAGAGGTGAGAGTAATGGTCCAAGGCTGCCTGGAGTTCCCAGGAACTGGAAGAGGCTAGGAAAGATCACCCCCAGCTGAAGCCTGTGGAGGGAAGCCCTGCAGATCCCCTGATTTTGGCAACTCTCCACAGCTTTCTGTGACAAGCGATTGCAGTAGGAAGCTTACGTGTGGTTAGTTCCCAGGAGCTCCTGGGTGTTCCTCACACTTGCACTGTAATTTACAAGTCACCAGCTAGGTAGGATGCGGACTCTGTCAGTCTGGTGTCGGCAATGATGGAGGGAGTTGCTGAGAACTTAGGCAGCCCTGCATTCCTTCAGGGAGGGCAGCGGGGGTGGAGAAGGGACCTCGGTGAGCAGTTCTCCTTGTAATCAAATCCAGAAGCTGCCTGGTGAACCTCGGTCCAAGAGCCCTCAGGGTGCAAGCGTGGGCAGCGACACGGTGGGTTTGATCCATCCAAGCAGGCGGATTCCTGGGGTTTGACCGCCCGGTGATTCTGGGAGAGGAACGCGGGGGAAACTTCCAAGAGTGTCACTCAGGCAGCTTGGCTCTGTCTTCAGGACAGGTCCAGCAGCTGGCCCCTGTCACCTCATGCTTCTAATTACCTTGGTGCTGGGATAGCTCCTGGGAGCTTTTTTTAAAGCCTTCCCACAAAAGGCTGGGGAGTTTGGGAGCTGCTCTGTGGGCCACTGTAGAGGGCTGGGAACAAGAAGCAGCCCTGGATTCACAGCTAAGTGTGTCAAACTCTGCTGTGTTCTCTGAAACATAGGGACAGGGTCCCACTAGAGCCAGTGTGTTAAGCCTTCAGGTGGATGGTACTGGGAAGGGCCACCAGTGTCACCTGGGCTGAGTCCAGAGCCCCCTCCAATGGCCTTGGTGGTCTGGCATGTCTTGCTCTCTGGGAGCCTTCCTTTCTCCATCTTGGCACTCATAGCAGACAAACCATGGTGAGAGATGGCTTGCTTAGCAGGTAAAGCACTTGTTTTGCAAGCCCGTGACCCCATGCTTCAGATCTATAGAACCCACGTAAAAAGCTGGTTACCGTGGAACATGCCTGTGGCCTTACTAATGGTGAGATGAGAGGCAGAGAGACGGAACCCTGGAAGCTCATGGGCTAGCCTGGCCTACTCAGGTAAGTTCCAGGCCAGTGGGCAGCCCTGCCTCAAACAGAAGGTAGAAGGTACCTGAGGACAGACCCCTGAGGTTTCCCTCTGACATCTTCATGTGAGCTGTGGAGATATGTACCTGCACACAGGAATGCAGACATGCATGTACGCACGTGCGTGTACACACACATGTATACTCGTGGCACACACAGGGTGGTATCGGACCGGACAGTCACATTCCCGGCTGTGCTTAGAAGGTAGGCCAGACTGTTGAAGGCAAGCAGTAGAGCTCCTCCTCAGAGCTGGGAGCAGTCTGAGGGGCACCAGGCTCACCTGTCGAGGAGGAAGTGCACAGACTGGTGGTTGGACACGCTGGCCCTCCTCAGGTGCGGAGTCTTAAACCTGAGGGCAGCAAAGCTCCTTGGATGGGGTGCATGGAACTGGTACATCTTGGGTATATCGCAGGTGGATGGAAAGGGAAGCCTTTATTCCTCTGACTCTCAGGTGTGTCTCAGGTGTGTCTCACAGACTTTGGAAGGTGGTATTTTCACCTTGGTAGTCAGGTGAGGACAGCAGGAAGTTGGTTTGTACACAGCAGCAGAAGGCAGCAGAGGGGTCTGGACAGGAGTGTGTATCCAGGGCCTGCGTTCCAACTCCTAAATGGAAATAAATAAACCCATGTGGATAGGTGCAGCACACCTGCACACACACACCTTCACTTGTGCACACACAGTTATACCTGAACACACACACCTATACACACACACATTAACACCTGCACACACACTCACACCTGTATACAAACACCAGCACACACACTCACACACACCCATGCACACACTCACACCTGCTTACCACACGCTAACACCTGCGCGCACATTCACACCTGATTACATTCAAATTTGCATAACGAACCAACAGCTGCACACCCTATACTTACACACACTCACACCTGCATACCCCCTACTTACACACATACATGCACACACATATACATCTGCACACACACTCACACCTGCAAACACACACCTGCACACCCCATACTTAGACACAGACACACACATATGCGCACACGCATACAGTCTAGCTCTGAATGTCGTGATTCACCATGCTAACTGTAGAATTCTTTGCAAAGCAGTTGTGTTGTGAAGCAAAGGACCCTGCTGAGCCAAAAAGCACAATCCATCCATGGCTGCCATGGTCGCCTTCCAGGCCCAGGGAGTGCATGGTCTGCCTTCTGCAGTGATGACCACAGTTAGGTTAACTCTGGAGCAGCAGAGATTTGTTGATCAGAGGACAGTGTCTCAAATAACCGAGATAGCGGAGCTCCACACCAAGGACTGATGGTCCCCACACCCACGAGAAGTACAAGGTCAGAGTATCATTCACCGAACACACAGGCTGGGGCGACCTGGAGCCCTCTGCGGCAGGGCACTGGATTGGCTCAGCGGTGCCCCAGTAGCCCTGTAGAGACAACAGTTATTGTCGATGGAGTGTGAGCTCTGCACTGTGTCTGTAAGCTGCTGAGGTGAGCGCCCGAGAACCGAGGCTGGGTGGATGCTCACAGGATGGGCTATAGAGTTCAGAGGCTGAGCCTGAGTTATCCCACAAGACACTAGGACAGCAGTTCTCAATCTGTGGGTCGCGACCCCTTTGGGGGTCAAAGGACCCTTTCACAGGAGTCACATAACAGACATCCTGCATATCAGATATTTACATTAGGATTCATAACAGTGGCATAATTACAGTTATGAAATAGCAACGAAAATAATTTTATGGTTGGGGTCACTACAGTATTAAGGGTTGAGGATCACTGCTCTGGGGGCCGTGCAGGTGTCCTGGGGAGGGGCGTGACACACTACTTTTCTGTACTAGGAACCTTTAAATTAAGCATTGTTTTAGATCTATTTTATGTTTGTGTTTTACGCACATGCATATACATGCACTCTGTTGTGGCTGGTGCCTACAGAGGTCAGAGGAGGGCACTGGTCTCCTAGAACTGTAGTTATAGCAGGCTGTAGGTGTTGGGAACTGAACCTGGGTCCTCTAGAAGAGCAAGCGATGTTCTTAACTGTGAAGCTATCTTTCCAGTATCCCTTTTTCATTTTGTATGTGTGCACGTATGTGTGTGGTGTATGTACATGTTCATACGGGCACGCCCTTCACTATAAACAGGTGCCACCACACCTAGATTTTTTTCAGCATGGGGATTGGAACTCAGGTCTTTGTGCTTCTGAAACGAACAACTGTACCAAGCAAACCATCTCCCCAGCTCAGCATGCAAGGTTGTCTGTCCATCCTTCAGTTAGACCAAGTACCCTGCTCCGGCATCCTTGGAGCGCCAGCCAGTTGGTTCTTTCTTTCTCTATGCAGGGAGGAGGGCAAGTCCCAGAAGGAGGAGGGCAAGTCCCAGATCCTCACATTTCCAGATTTCATATTACTCTGCTCTCAGCTGAGCCCAGTGGTAAATCTACTGTAGCTCAGCTTCCTTGGGGTGTGGCCTGATGGCTGCTGTTCACTCTCAAAAACTCCTGAGGTAGGATGGACCTGGGGCCCCAAATCTGGGTCTTGACCTGTGAAAGGGACAGAGAAGTCAAGAACTAGAGTCAAGGCCGTGAGTTGAGGGGTGGGCTCCTCTGGCTCCGGTGGTCCTGTGCTGGGCGCCCAGGAGCCCGACATTCTGTCTTGCTCATCACTGGTGGTGCAGAGAGGCCTGGTATAGGTAGAGCCCAGGACTGTCATCTGAAGGACCAGGAATCACCATGTGAGGGAAGTGGGCAGAGAGCTAGAGCAGAAATGGAGGGAGAGGATGCCTCCCTGGCCCAAGGTCCTATGTATCATGTGTGACATCACATGGACCATGGGTTGGCCCAAAGACATTGAAAAAAAAAAAAAACCAATAAAAGCGTGATGGTATGTCAAGCCTCCTGAGTTCTGTTGGCATGGTTAAGTCTGTTTCTGGGAGTTGGGACTGTGGCTTCATGCCCTGACTCCACATCTTCTCCATACCCTATGCTCCAGTCCTGCTGTTATGCACCTCAGGCCTTTGTGTGGCGACTGCAGGTGGCTGTGTTCCAGATGCCTCACTGTGGGGACTGTCTGCTGTCGTCATAGCTGAGGAGCAGTTTCCATTCACAGGTTTGCTGGCCTCCTCCTCAGGAGGGCAGGCAACAGGCCAGCAGTCCCCACCCAAACCATCCATCCCATAGAAACAAGTCCTGGGACGCTCTCCACTATCAGCCTTGCGGTGGGGGAAACAAGAGAGACGGGTCAAGGAAGGGACATTGACCTCAGTAAAGGAAGTCATAGTCTTGATGGAGGTTGGGAGGCGGGCCTCGCCGCTGGGGCCTTCAATTCACAACTGTCACCCATCTGCCCAAAGAGGGAACCTTACAAGTGAGGCCTTCAGGTGACCAGATGCAATCAGGGATGGAGGAGACCATTGTCATTGGCCGAGATGTGAGGTTTGACACAGGGATCTGTGGTCCTCACTTTCAGGGCTGTGCACCAGGCCAGTGTTTCAGAGGTGGGCATGTTGCCACTGAAGCCAAGGTGCCTCTGTGGGCCTGGAGAGAGAACCAAGGTTGAGCCAAGTCCGGTTGGTTTCTACTGGACAGAGTGTGTGTCTATACAGCTGGACCAGGGTCGCTTTGGGGCATGTTTTCCTGGACAGATCAGCTGTCCTGTGGCCAGGGACAATTTGGGCCAATAGGACCGACTCTGAGATCACTTCTGAATTCCCTTTTGAGTCCCCTTCCTTCCATGGAGCACTACAGGTAAAATTGAAATCCTGGTGTGGGGATGAATAGCCCCTGTGCTGAGGAGGAGGGGGAGGTGGGAGCATGGAGGGGAGGAGGGAGGAGAGGATGGAAATGAGGAGGGGGAGGAGGATGAAGGAGAGGAGTTGGAAGGGAAATTGAAAAGGGAGGAGGGGGAAGGGGAGGAGGGAAGGGAGGAGGAGGGGGAGAAGGGGCAGTTTTTGCCATCATGATGCCTGGCTAGGGCTCCTGGGGAGGAGAGAAACACATGAATGTCTAGGATCTGCAGAATCCCCCAGCCCACCCACTTCCTTCCCAACCTCCTCCATCCCAGAAGTCTGTGTGGTTCAAGCAGGAGAGAAGGCTGCTGCTGCCACTGCCTTGCCTAGTCACCTCCTGTCTCCGTTGTGGTCACCTTTCCTGAAGCCCTGGCCTCTTGATGTTTCCTGTAATTAGCTCAGAGGGAAGTGGTGCTGCTCACAGCAGTCCTGTGGGTGGAGATTCACAGCATGGGCGGAGACTCACAGCGTGGGCGGAGACTCACAGCGTGGGTGGAGACTCACAGTGTGGGTGGAGACTCACAGTGTGGGCGGAGACTCACAGGGAGCAGTTGTACACAGCTCTGAGGAGCAGAGTCAGTCCTCCAGTTCCCCAGACTTCCTGGGTTTGTGAGAGATTTACTCAAGGTCTTTCCCTCTCAGGCAGGCTACTGAGGGATGGAGCTGCGGCTGAGATTTCAGCAAGTCTTAGTTAAGGTTTCTATTGCTGTGAAGAGACACCATAAACCACAGCAGCTCATAGAAATGAAAACATTTAATTGAGACTGGCTTACAGTTCAGAGGTTCAGTCCATTATTGTCATGGCAGGAAGCATGCCAGCATCCAGGCAGACATGGTGCTGGAGGAGGAGCTGAGAGTTCTACATCTTCATTTGAAGGCAGGGTGGGAGAGAGAGAGAGAGAGAGAGAGAGAGAGAGAGAGAGAGAGAGAGAAGAGAGACTCTAGGCCTGGCTTGGCTTGAACATCTGAGACCTCAAACCCCAACCCCACAATGACACACTTCCTCCAGCAAGGCCACACCTACTTCAACAAGGCCACACCCCCTAATAGTATCGCCCCTTATGAGCCTATGGGAATTATTTTTAAACCACCACATCCCCTAACATCTGGTTGGGTAGGTCTCAGAGAGATTCTCAGGCTTTGCTGGTAGCATTGGAAAGGCAGGGCTCTTCCCAGTGTTAGCCGAGGCTTTTAAGTTCCTTGCACACTGGTGTTCACATGGGAACATCTGTGTGGGATGACCATCCTCCTCCTCCCTCACTGTTAATGCTGGACAACACTGGACGGTTCCTTGTGCTCGTCACCCTGGGTGAGTCTAATTAGGGAAGCAGTGTCATATACGGGATGCCTCCAGGGCTCCCGTGCTGTGCAAGGCACTTAGATGTACAGAGATGGACCGGAACAAGCGTGGGAAAGCCCATGCTGTGTGTGGCTATTCCCAGCAGGCGCCCTGTGCTGACTCAAACTCAGTCAAACTGGAACTGGACCACGGTGGCATCTGTTGCCCAGGGATACCCTTCTCCCCCAATGCCGAGTCATGAATGGCCTCTCTGCACAGAACAGAGGAGGGTTTCCATAACTACAATTAATCACCGTAGGCAGGAATGAAAAGGAAGCATCTAGAATAGGCATCCTCTCTATCTGTACTGCTTCTAGGTGCTTCTGTGAACCTGAGATTCCATGAGTTGTGCTATGCTTTTCAGACTAAAGACACGTCAGAGGCTGGAGAGATGGCACCACAGTTAAGAGCACTTGCTGGTCTTCAAGATGACAGACATTCAGTTCCCAGCACTCATGTTGGACAGTTTACAATTGCCTGTAACTGCAGCTCCAGGGGAAAGCACTCCCTCTTCTGGCCTGCAGAGCTACTGCATGCACGAGCTACACACACACACACACACACACACACACACACACACACAGAGGTGCTCACTACATAAATAAACCTTTCAGATTAAAGACATATATTTTCCCTACAAAAAGGAAATGCATGCTCATTAGGATTTTTTTCTGATGTTGCAGAATGGTCTAAGGGGAAAGTGAATGGATTTCACAGTCTACCCTCTAATGAGTCGGTATCTGTCTCTGCAGACCTTACTATGTGCTCAGCAGTATTGATGTCACTACTTAGATGTGAGAGTGTATTTTCAAAAGAGGCTTAGACTACATAAACCTGGTGTTGCTGGTCTTCCTAGCCTCTCCCCCTCTCTCAGACCCCCTTTGCATTCAGAGAACCACAACCAGGAGGATTCTGGGAGCAGGGGTGGGGGAGGAGCTGCACACACAATGGGGCCCTGTGTTGGAGGTGGGCACGGCCTGCTGGCCCCTCTGGCTGGCGAGCCAGAGGTGGCTCTGTGCAAAGTCAGCAATCCACTGGGCGGCTGGTCTCATTAAGAGGGGCTCCCTGGGCGGCTGGCTCAGCATCAGAGGCTCGCAGCCTGTGGCTGTTTTGCTCAGGAAGCTGGGGACATGTGTCCTGGTGGAGAACGACCAGGGCACCAAGGTGCCGCAGGCCCTCCCCCATCTCCTGGCCTTTATCAGTTTCCGCCTCACTCTGGCTACAAACAAAAGGCCCGGTACCTGGGGCTCGGGAGACACCGCCACACAGGATGTTCCCAGCTCCACATATTTCCTCCCTGTCTGCCTGATATGTCCTAGAGAAAGCAGCTCCGGGATTCTCCAGGGAGCGTGTGGCTGTAACGACTCCAAAACAAGTAATAACAAAGTAATAAATCTGGGCCTGCCTCAGCAACTCTCTGGTCGAGGGCATCCAGCCCAGGAGCATCGTGTGGCCGTGGAGGTCAGAGTCCTGCGGGCTAGAGAGCCGTGAGGAGCCATGTTCTCCACGTGTAAGCTGGCCTAGCTTTGCTCGGGTCTGTGAACACACATCTATCACGCCTTCCAGTGATGGTCTGCAAGAGCCAGGCAGACTGTGGACCAGGGGTGTATGCCTGACACCCCGTTTTCTTCCCCCTCAGATAAGCAGGCTCTACAACCGGACCAGGTTGGCGGGTCCCTCTGCCATCACCCAAGTGTAGGATGAATGCTGGCATACGAGACGTCTGTCAAGTGTGCCACGCGATGACAGAGGCAGGGTGGACTTGCCGTGGTCCCTGCTGCCTGCTGAGAGCTGCAGCTAAGAAGCGCTCGAGGCTCTGCCCATTTCTCACACTCAGGCCTCTCTTTGTCCTTCACACAGAAGGATTTAGTATGGGGGTTGGTCTTACGGATGAGCAAGGGTACACTGCAGGATAGCGAGGCACTGGGCAGGGTTGGGGGTGATGAGTGCTGGAACTAGTAAGTATATGAACTGGGGGTGAGGGGAGGGTGATGGTGGTGGTGATGATGATGATGGTGGTAGTGGTGGTGGTGACTGTTAGTTTGGTCCTGTGGCCTTACAACAAGCTGGTTGACCCTGGGAATCCCATCACCGCTTAGCTTCAGAGGAGTCATTCTGGAACTCTCAGCCCCAGGGCAGTGACTGGAGGTGTGGAAAGAGAAGGCTCTTCTACTGATGTGTCAGAGCCACATGGGTGCTGGACTCACGTCTTTTATCACAGGGATCTCGAGAAGGCGGTTGGGGCTATTTCTGGAGTAGAGGCGGGCTCTCTGCACCCCCATTCCCGTTTCTCAATGTGTGGGGGAAATCACTTCAGGTGGGGAACAAGCAAGACAGAGGGAGAAAGACACACCAGTGTGGATAAAAAGCTGGGAGTTTGCTTTTACTGGCCTGGAAGAGCGGCCTGAAGTCTTCCAGCCCAGCTCAAATAGGACTTGGGACAGACTACACTGGTGTAGGTGACATAGGCTTTGGGGATCTAGATTCCAGAGCCTTCTGTCCTCAATCTCCTGTCCTGTCTGCCCCATCTAATGGTCCCTCCTTGCCAACAAAGGCTCGAGACTGCCCACTGTGACTGAGCTGGACAGGTGCAAGCAGTCTCTGCCTCTGCAGCGAGGCTGTCTCCCACACGACAGATCAGGAAACTGAGGCTTGAAAAACAAGAGGTACATGGTAGGGCCGGATGACTCAAGAGTTCCTGAGTCTGGGTTTAAGGCTGAGGCTCTCCCCTTCTCTTCCTGTGTGGTCACCAACCACTCTCAAGCCCAGTCTCATCCCCAGCGTGCCCCTCTGATAAATGTTACATAGTATCCAGCACTATGTAACATAGTGTATGTCTTGTAATGCATGCATCTTGTGAGATATTCATGTTGTAAGTAACAGATACAACAACCGGATTGAGTTCATAAAATGTCCCAAGGGGTCAGGGACACCGGAGTGAGCTCTGAACCCAGATGGGGTGACGCCTCGACACATTTAGGTGTACTTAAAGAAACATTTGGGTCCAGGAAACAAGTAGCCACTCAAAAAAAAAAAAAATCCCCAAAAGACAGCAGCAGCCTCAGGGTGAAGAGAACCAACATGAGCCAGCCCTTCACCTGTCAGTCAGAACCACAACAAGAAGCACCCACAGGGCAGTGCTCACCACCAAGGATGGCTCCCTTTGGGAACACTCCACAGTGGGATGGAGGACTTCAGCCATCACGGTCGTGACAGGGAGCACCTGCGCATGCAGACGGTGGCAGGCGATGGCAGGACGTGCCAGTGGTCAGCAGCAGGGAACCAGGACTCCCCCGGCCTTGGCTCTGTCAGTCCTGGACTGCCTCCAGGCTGTTGCAGAAAGAACACTCCTGGGCCGCATGTTCCGCCCGTTCTGTGGGGTAGGAAGGAAGGACTCCAGACATAATTAGAAGTGTTTCAGAAGAGTGGAAAGTTCTCAGGAAACATATTATCATTAGCTCTGGCCTCCTGCCTCCCTGGAGACAGGAGCGTGAGCTCGTGTGTGTGTGTGTGTGTGTGTGTGTGTGTGTGTGTGTGTGTGTGTCCGTCCCTGTCCATCTTCCTGTGAAATCCTTCTCCAGCCTGGAGACAGGTTCCCCGTGTGCCCTGCCTTCCTGCTGCGTCTGAGGAGGATCAGAGCTGCTCATCCCACAGAACAGTGTGCTTGCCTGAAGAAGCTCTTGAGACCATAATTCAGAAACTCTACTTGATACCCGGTGCCTCAGTTTCCCCATCTGCAGAGCAGAGTGGAGGCATGTCTTAGAGGAATCTCCAGGTTCTAAGACTCTTTTACCAAAGAAAATTCTGGGTATGGTTTCCAGGGCCCAGAGCAGGGCTCCACAGCTGGCTGCTGGGTCTCCAGGCCCACCCACTCCACCCTGCTGCTGTCTTCAGAAATCGCTCCTCCCCACACTCTTCCACATGCTCCTCACCACAGTCCTCCCCATGACCTGTGTCCCGTGTGCTTACCTGTTTCCAGAGGATGTGGCTACAACCTGCCATTCTTGGGTCTTGAGCATCTGCAGGGAGGAAGTGAGGCCCTGGCCCTGGAGGCTGAGCTGTCTCTACCACTTGGGATCTGTACACCAGGCTCTCCGTGACTCAGTTTTCATATGTGACAACAGCAATGCCAGGAGCTTAGGAAATGTAGATTGCCACCTGGCACATCCTAATGGCTACAGAAATGGCAGACACAGGTTGGACCAGCGGCCGCTGAACCCGTGCTTCTCTATGGCCAGAGGCCTGATACTCATGAGTTCCTCCAAGGCTAACAGATCTATCCAGGTCACCCTCCTGAGGACCCAAACTGCACTCTAAGGCATGGCCTGCAGAGAGATGCTCTCCACTGCCAGCAGATAAATGGAGCAGCCACTGGAAGACCAGGGGGGCGATGAGATGCTAAGTCCACTGAAGTGGTGAGGAGGGAAACATCTTCAAGGATACAGAGCAGCTGGTGGGTGCTCAGAGAGAGCAAGAGTGGCTCTCACTGATAGGCTGAGGGCAGAACAGGCTCCTGAGGCTGGGGAATCTAGGAGCTAAGATGCCTAAGGCTGGTCAGGACAGGACAGGTCCTGGAAGGGATTCCATTGTGCTCTCAGCTGGGACAGGAGAGCCTGGCTGCAGCAAGACATGCAGGGGCAGAAAGGGAGAGGCGGGGTTGGGGGTAACAGAGGGGTAGCATGTTTAAGGAGGGTGTTTGACCCCAGGACACTGGTCAGGGTTCAGAACCCATGCTCAGACTCCTCTTGGGCCATATGTGGGGAAATCTGAATGACATCTGGTTTCCTTCTCTTCTCGTGTGTGTGTGTGTGTGTGTTGTGTATGAGTGTGTATATGTGTATGTATGTGCATGTACATATGTGTGTGCATGCACGAGTATGCATATGGGTGTGTGCATGTGTGTGTATGTGTGTGCCCATGTTTAGGCATCTGTCATGCGTGTGTACACACACAAATGGGTGATCTCAATGGCCTGGAACTTGCTAGGCTTGCTGGCCTGTAAGACCCAGGATCTTTCTGCATCCCCACTGCTGAGATTACACGTGATTGTCACCACCATGCCTGGCGGTTCTGCATGGGTCCTGGGTTTCGAATCCAGCTCTTCATGTTCAAAAGACAAGGGTGTTATCAACTAAGCCATGGTCCCCAGCCTCTGCCTCGCTCTTCTTCATAGGGAACTAACTGGTTTTCTGTGGGACATCCCAGAACTCAGGTGTGGACACAGGCAGTGACCATGTTTGTGTTCTCGCTGAGATGAATGGGCTGGAAGGCATCTGCATGGGACGTGGTGGCTAGTTAATGCTGTTAGTTTCTCTTTACACATTAGTAAGGCAAATAAATAAATAAATAAATAAATAAATAAATAAATAAGCTAAATTCTGAAGAAACCCTTGCAATTGAAAGCGCTAAGCACCCATAATAAATCATGTCGGCACATTTCCTGAGCAACTGGGCAGAGTGGCACCTGCTTGTCATTCTGGCACACAGGAGACTGTGGCTGGAAGAGCATGAATTCAAGGCCAGCCTGGGCTACATAGCCAGACCCTGCCTCAAAACTGAGCAGAACACATTTAATGAGATCTTCAGTTCATTTATGCCGGTCCTGACCTTCATATCATTGTGCTGGAATTCATATACTTGCATTTACAGTGTGGGGGACACTGTTTCAATGTCACCTCCACGAACCCACACTCACCAGCAGCCATGCTTTTCCATGTCTATCAGTATGGCTTTTTCAAAGTCACACAGGTCTTAGGGTTCTGAAAGCTTCCAGTGTCTTGACCAGCACAGACGTGCTCCTTCAGTGTGGCAGCCACGATTGTCTGGTGAGCCGGTTCCAAAGCACAGGACATTAAACATCAGGAAAGGGACTGTGAGACGGCTTAGCTGCAGAAGTGTTTGAGGACCTGAGTTTGATCCCCAGAATCACATAAACAAAGCAAAAACAGTCATGGTGACATGAATTAGGATCCCAGAGTGAGCAGCAGAGGCAAGCGGATCCGCAGGGCTCACTGGGTAGCCACCCTGGCCGACTTGGCAAGCTCCAGGCCAGTGGGAGACCTTTTCTCAATAGCAAGATAGACAGAGCCTGAGGATAGGCAGCCAGTGTTGGCTTTTGACGAACACACACACATATTCTCTGTCTCTCTGTCTCTGTCTCTGTCTCTGTCTCTCTGTCTTTCTGTCTCTGTCTCTCTGTCTCTGTTTCTCTCTGTCTCTGTCTCTCTGTTTCTGTCTCTCTATCCTGTCTCTGTCTCTCTGTCTGTCTCTGTCTCTGTCCCTCTCTCTCTGAAAGGTTTACTGCCCATTCTCTCCACTCAGAATTGACACTCCTGGGATCACAACAAGCTCCTTCGTGCAGTGCACGGTCTTCACCAGAGCTTGCAGAGTGCCTGAGCCTCCAGCCAGGGGCCACTTAGAGGAAGTCTCGGTGGTCACAGCAGTCACCACGGACCCCACCTTCCTGATGAACCCACGGAGGTCTCTGTGGTGGTGTACTGACGTGGCTGAACCTCCAGGGACTTGGTGTCATGTCTGCCATCAAGACCAGACTCAGAACTGCCTTGAATGACAATCTTGAACTGTTGGTCCCGAGCTTGCCCATGTCCCTGTTCATACCTTGCTGGGCAAGGGCTCGCTCTCTCCTGTTTATGTGTGACTTCGACACTTCTGGATGACAGTTTGCCTGGTGGCTGACATGCACAGCCTCCTCCTCGGCTGTATTATTTCATATTCTTTCTCTTCACGGTCTCCTGCTTGGAACCCATTGTGCTGCTGGGTCTCTGAGGAGGCTTGCGGCAGCCCTGGTGGCAGGAAACCTTGGAGAGGCCTCGGGAAAAGCAGATCCGCTATCTCCCGCTTTCCCAGACCCCAAGGGCTTCCCCTCATGTTGTTTTTGACCCTGCGCCTGTGTTGATCTGGACTTCGATCAAAGAGGTTGCTATTGCTTTTCCTGAAATGTTGGGATGGGTTCATCAGCAGGGTTCAGGTGCTGTGACACATCCCATTCCCAGCTACTGCCACCTTCCCGGTGGCCCCACCTACGCTGGCCCCAGAATCTCTTCCCAGGACTTGTTCTTGGGGCCTGCATAGTGTGTAAGGGCTATGATTTGTAGTCAGACAAACATTGGAGTTTAAACACGACCCTTGAAGGTCCTACAGAATCCACGGGCAAACCCCTGGACCTCTCCGAGTGTCCCTACCTCAAGGTACAGGATGCTGTTGTGGTCCTTGCCTTGTGAGAGTGATCAGGGTGACGAAAGAACACAGAAGAGGCAGAGTTCCTGCGGAGGCCACTTCCCAATACCTCCCTGCCCAAATCACCCACACCTTGGATGGAGATTGAAGACCTCATTCAAAGGGCCCATTCTGTGAGCACCTGCTTTTCTGCTTAACTTTCTAAGTCTGAAAGACGACCCTGGTGTAGGTGGGATCAAACCTTGGGATTCCAGGGTGAGGGGTGGGTGGAGATGGAGGTGGAGGCTTCTCATCTATTTTTCTGCTTTCTCAACCCCTCCCAAGTTACCTGTCCCCTCCCCCTTCTTCTGTAAGCTGTAGATGAACTCCGGGGGAGACACATTTCGATGCTGTTACTCTGGGAACAGCCCAGATACAGAGCAAGAAAGAGCTGTGACCAGATTTTGTTCTGTGGATCCCTGTCTTTGTGTCTGGTGCTATCCAGACATCAGAGAGCCAACTGGTGACTCCTGCTTGTCATGTGACTTTTACTGAGCCGATGCTTGACACCTGGGAGGCTGGGGGCTGGTGAGTGGGCTCAGGGTATAGGGATGTTTGCTAAGCCAGATAACCTGGGTTTGATCCCTGAGACTCATATGGTAGAGGGAGAGGTCTGACTCCCACAAGTTATCCTCTGACTTCTACAAGCATGACATGACATGTACATGACATGACATGACATGTACACTCCACATTCTTAAATTGATTGGTTTCAGCTTGCCCCAGGGAAGGGTGAAGTCCCAGGGAGCCAGAACTGGGCTATAGAGGACAGATGGCACAGCTTACAACCTAGATTGGAGGATGCTTAGGGGGTGGAATTGTCAGCTTAAGTGTCCCCAAGAGCACATGATACAACAGGGTCATTTGCTATGAACCCTGAAGAGTATGTTCTATGGAAAGTGCTAGCCAGAGCAACATCCTAGTCAAGAGGAAGGGCTCGGGAGGCTCAGAACGAAGGAGGATCCTACCACCAAACGGAGATGAAGGCTGAGTATTGCAGACAGAATGTCTGAACCTCTCTGAGCTCTGAACTGCCACAGTGGCTGTGATCCTTAGGACCAACTGTGAGGATTCGGGGACAGCTTTGGGGACCTGGGCTGAGTGGTAGAGCTGTCAAGATTGAGTTTTGTCAAGGACTAGACATGTATACATTATTAGGGAGTGAAAGCCCCATTTGTATTTCAAAGCCAAAGAACAGCATCACTGGGCCATTGACTGGAGTGTGGGACATGTGGACACCCAGGGTGACTGCTGAGCTCTTAGCTTGAGGGGATCCTGTGAGAATCTGCAGGGGCTCCACAGGTAATTTTGTGCCCAGGTCCAGAAGCCTTAAAGGTATGGATCAAGGTAAGGCTTCCTGAACTTGGGAGAATTGTATAGAAGTTTAGAGCAAACAGTTTAAAGCTTTCCCAGATGGATGTTTGGGTGCCTGAATCCTGAGGTGTAGTACCATTTGGCCTGCAAAAAAATCTCCAGGAGGAATGGAGACTGTGGTGGTCTGAATGAAAATGGCCCCCATAGACTCAAGGAGTGGCAATATTAGGAGGTGTGGCCTTATTGGTGTAGGTGTGACCCTGTTGAGTAGGCGTGATCTTGTTGGAGCAGGCGTGGCCTTGTTGGAGTAGGTGTGGCCTTGGAGTAGGTTTGACCTTGTTGGAGTAGGTGTGGCCTTGTTGGAGTAGGCGTGGCCTTGTTGAGTAGGCGTGGCCTTGTTGGAGTAGGTTTGACCTTGTTGAGTAGGTGTGCCCTTGTTAAGTAGGTGTGGCCTTGTTGGAGTAGGTGTGTAATGGCTTTGAGGTTTCAGAAGCTCAAGCCAGGCCTAGATTCTGCCACCTGCTAATCCAGAAGTAGAACTCGAAGCTCCTACTCCTGCACCACATCTGCCTGCATGCTGCCATGCTTCCTGCTGTGATGATAACGGACTAAACCTCTGAACTGTAAGCCAGCTCCAAATGCTTTCGGTTATAAGAGTTACCATGGTCATGGCGTCTCTTCATAGCAATAAAACCCTAACTAAGACAGAGGGTTTATATCCAGGGCATTTGTTGGGATACAGAGGCCAGTTTCAGAGCCTCCCAGCTACCCAGTGGATATAGGAAAGACTCCATTCGATGGGAATCCAATGTTCCTTGCACAGATTAAGGCTTAGAAAGAGCTAGAACTCAGACATTGCATGCAAGTGAGATCGGTCATGGCAGTGAAAGTCAGGCCTTTCTTTGAGGCTGGTCCTGGCTTTCTGGAGGTTTGGTCCCACACTGACCCGACCCGACCCCACCCCCACCCTCCTGGCCACCTCCAGTACAGGCCGCCTACTGCTTCCCTTCCGTGATACAGGTTGCCTTGCTCATGAATGGCCCAGGATTCCCAAGTCTGCTATTGATTTTCAGGCTGCAAACAAAAAATGCATTCATTGCCCGAGCCCGGCCGCAGCCACGCATTATCCACTTAGAGTCACATTACAGAAATAGCTCGAAACAGCTTTGCTCGACATGTTGGACACACAGCTACGGACAGCAAGTCTCTGTTTGGCTGTCTAGCTTGGCTCTGGGAATAGCTTTTCACGCTAATAGTGTACACACCCGTCACTTTGACACAAGCGAGGATGTCAGTATTTATTTTTGCCTCCAGAAAATGATGGGGCGGGGAGGGGAGTGGGACAGAAAGGATGAAAGAATTTCCAGAAAGACCCATGCCAAACCCTCACCATGGTTCTGCAGGCCCCGACCTTCCCCCTAGCCCTTGAATTCCTTTGGATGAAGGAAGAGTCCATTCTCTAACCTCTCCAGAGCCTCCTGGCAGGAACAGTGCCTGGCAGCAGACACAAGCTCCTCTCACCTCTGGCTACCCTTCAACAACTTTAGGGCCCACCCCCACCAAGACTTGTGATGTTGGCTTCTCCCAAGCCTGGTGTTCTTATAGAGCACCCCAAGGGACTCCAACAACACCTTGGGCTGGGAGGCACTTCCTGGAGCCCCGCCCCCACCCATGGATGATGAAGCAGTCCCTATCCTTGGGTAGGATATCAGTTCTCAATATGTGGGTTGCAACCCCTTTGGGAGCCCCACATCAGACATCCTGCACATGAGATATTTACATTAGGATTCATAACAGTAGCAAAGTTACAGTTATGAAGTAGCAACGGAATAGTTTCATGGCTGGAGGTCAGCACGGCGTGAGGCACTGCGTTAAAGTGTTGGTGCGTGAGGAAGGCTGAGAACCACTGAAGTAGCAGGGGGTCAGTCAAACGGCAAGACGCAGCTTCTTTGGGACACAGTGCCTGGGTGGTCACTTCATCACCACGGTACCCATCTCTGCAGCGGCATCTCTAAGAGCTGGAGATCGCTCCCCTTCTCACTGTCCTCATACTTTGGCTTCCCAAGTCCCCTCTGTAATATAGTTCTTGCACCTCAAATCCAAGTCTCACCACCCAGGAAACCTTCTCCATGGTCTCAGGGAAAAAGGCACAGCCCTTGTCTGCTCCCCAGGCTCTGTGGAGTGGCTTTTCCGGAGTCTGCAGTAAGGTGTGCCGGTTGGCACATGCTCTCTCTCACAGTGTGGGACCTGAGGCAGGACCAGATTCTCTCTGGGTTTGAGCCTTCTTGTCTGGGGAAGAGAGATACCTGCAGAGGCTGCCTGAGGGCATAGCTGCCAGGGTCAGATGACCATATCAGTGAATATCCTGGGAAGTTAGGGGTCCTAGACACTCACCCTGGTGTGTTTCATTTTTTCCTCAGGCCATACTTTGCTAACAATGTGTCTCTAGAAAATATGCTCCAATATGGAAAGAATGGGTTGTCTTCATCATTGAACACAGGCAAGTGTTATCAGTTAATAACGATTGCATGAATGAATGAATGAATGAATAGGTGAGTGAGCGAATGAATTTCACTGTTGACAAGGCTTGCAGCCATCCCCGCTGCCCTTGTCTCTGGGTGGGTCAAAGGTTCTTGCTCACGTCAACACGGTGAGCAGAATCACAGACTCTTTGCTTTGCTCCCGAGCTGACCTGGAAGCCTTGATCCACACGTCTGCCTCTTTCCACACTCAAAGCTTTCCTTTATGAATGACAGGCTTTTTTAGTCCCTCTCCCCCCTCATTTCTTTCGACCGAAAATCTACCCTATAGGACACCAAATGTGTCATTTTCCCGATTTCATCAATCCTTTCTCTGTATCTTCTTAACATTTTCGGACAGTCCCTAAGAGAGTGAATTTTGAATTCTTGGTCAGGCAGTCTGTCACGCTCCATTGCTTTGGGGTTTGAGCTTGTGTGTGTGAAGACTGCTTGAGTCTCCATAGTCTGTGTTCTGTTCTCTGCAGTCTGTGCCTTTGGGGAACTATGCCCATAGACTGGATTTCTTTTTTTGAAGAAAAGATTTCTTTTTAATTATGTATGTGTGTGCGCATGTCTGTGTGTACTTGTGCTGTGAGCATGGTGCCCATGGAAGCCAGAAAGCGACATCAGATCTCCTGGCATTGGAATTACTCATGTTTGTGAGCCGTCTCTATCTGGCCATACGTGACCTCCGTCAGCCCAAACGAAGCGCTGTACTTTCTGGACTCTTTTCCTTCTGTTCTTGAGAAACAGAACCATGCAACACATGTCCTATGCCTTTGCCTCTTTAGCATACTATGGCTCACGAAGCATGCCAAAACTACATTTTCTTATATTTATCTGTGTGAGCATGTGTGACATGTGACCATGCATGTGTGTGTGCATGTGTGCATACGTGTGTGCATGCGTGTGTATGTGTGTGCATGCATGCACATGGGCAGGCAGGTCAGAAGACAGTTGGCAGGAACCAGTTCCATCCTCCCACTATGCAGGTCCTGGGGATGAAACTTGGGTCATCAGAGTTGGCAGCACATGCCTTTGCGGCTGAGTCATCTCAAAGGCCTCGTTTCTTTTCATGGCTGAGTAATATTCCACTGTATAGATAGGCTACGTCCTGTGTTCAGTCCTTCCTCTGCTTAGGAACATTCGAGTTATCCCCACCTCTTTGCTGCTGGGAATGTATGGGTGTAGAAGGCGTGGGTGTAGACCTTGTTGAATGTCTGCTTTGAATCCTCCTGGGTATGCAGCCGGAAGTGGGAGCACAGGTCATCACCTGAGCTCTGTGTGTCACCTTCTGAGGAGTCACACATACCTCGCACAATGGCTGCTCTGAGTCTCTCTCCCATTTCCAAGGTTCATGTTGACTTCAGCTCTGCTCAGAGCACGCCCGACCCTCCGCTGACCAGTGGCTCATGAATGGACACATGGTGCCAACTGCCTCAGACAGACCCTGGTGTAGCCACTCTCCATGGCTGTTCTCGGGCTCAATGTTAACCTACCAAATGGAGCTATCATGGTGACTCCATGGCAGCTCCCTGGGGATTAAATTAGAGTCTGAGAAGTTCTCAGAACCTGGCCCAGCAAAGGAGAGAGCCAGACAGGCTTGGAGACCATGAGTTGCCACTTTTAGAAAAACTCCACCAAAGGCACAGCATATGGGCACATCCCCACACTGAGGGGCCTTGGAGTCTTGGGTGGAGGGAAAAGACTCCTCCCACGGGGCTGAACTCAGCTCAATTAGTATCTGCCTGCTCAGAAGGTGACCAAAAATAGGTGTGGACAGGTAAAGCGAAGGGTCAGTGTGAACTGTGGGTGTGAAAAAGAATGCTGAGATAAGAAGTTCCTGATTGTGGTGTGGTGGATGAAAAAGAGGAGAGAGTAGAATAAGGGGAGAAAGATGGTCTAAAGCACAAACTCACCCTTACACATATCACACACACATGACACATCAACACACGTGCACACACATGCACACACATGCACACACATGCACACACACAATGCACACACATGCAACACAGGGTGCACCCACATGCAAAACATATGCACACACCCACACAATGCACACATACACATGTAAACAACATGACACACACATGCACATCACACACACACACACAACACACACAAACCCTGAAGTCAGCATCTGAAG
The DNA here is from genome assembly GCA_021653895.1 of Mastomys natalensis. Taxonomy (NCBI): domain Eukaryota; kingdom Metazoa; phylum Chordata; class Mammalia; order Rodentia; family Muridae; genus Mastomys; species Mastomys natalensis. Next base: position 631,387 of record JAJTUV010000441.1, on the reverse strand, counting down.
TCTTCCTCAGTTGCTCTCCACTTTATTAGAGGCAGGGTCTCTCTCCGAGCCTGGAGCTCACTGATTCCTCTTGGCTGCAAGCACATCCCAGAATCCTCCTCTGCTTCCCCAGCACTGGGATTAAGGTATGCATTGCTGCACCTGGCTTTTTATGTGGATTCTGAGGATCTAAACCCAGGCCCTCATGTTTACATCAAAAGACTTCACAAGCAAATTTGTGTCCTCAGCCTAGCATGCCTCCGATTTCTGACACGGATGTAGAAACAGCAAGGAGCTGTGTTAGTGTCAGGTCTTGTATCGGGCAGTCCTGGTCTCTCTCACTACCCATGTAATAGAACTATTATGCCATTTGGCAGATGGGTAAACTGAGGCTCTGAAGAGGAAAGAGATCCTGTCAGATGGTGCCAGCAGGATTCACACCCAGATGACCTGGCTCTGGAGAGCATTCTTGCTCTGTTCTACAGCCTTCCTTAGATTGTCTTCCCAACTCCAAGAAAGCTCCCATCTTCCCATGATCCTCTCTGATAGTGGACAGCTCATAGCTGAGGATGTTTTGGACACTGGGGGCCCTGCGGGTTGTCTGAGGGGCTCTGCCTGGAGACAGAATGTGCGACTACCCTGTTGTCTTTCCACTTTCTCTGGGTGGAAAAACAAACCTTTTGTTGTTGTGACAATTTCAAAGTCCCGCCAGGCCACAAGGTACCCGCTGGAATGCTGCACCAGGAACACGACGTTGTTTCAGATGTACTGAGCTTTATCAGCTCTGACCCCTGCTTATTTATGAAAAATATCTGTTCGCTAAATATGGTGCTTTGAAGGTACAAGCGATAAGCCACCACGTGTGTCCCCAAAGTGACAAGATCTCGCCTGCCCGTACCCTGGCCTGTTGTGACGGGCACAGTCTCCGGGAACATTAGCTTGTGTTCGGGAATTAGCAAAATCAGAGCCTTCCGCCTCCACGCTGAATCAGCCTGGATGGATCTGGGTGAGCGAGCGTGGGGACACCATGATGCCTTTGTGTGCTTAACTGGAAGGAGAGCCAAGGTCAGCGGAGAATATCGTAAGGGGGGCAAGAAGGTGAGCACAGACCTGGGTGAGGACTTGGCCAAATATTTATGACCCCAGGAAACAGGCTCTCACCTGAGCTTATAGAGGCCACCAGGTTCCATGGAACAGGAAAGACACCCTGTGGCCTCCTCCACCCACAGCCCTGGAGCCTCCCCCTCAGGCATCCATTGATGAGCTCTGTCTGCCGCTGATGTCCCTGGCAGCTTGGACCCCCATGTGGAAATATCAGAGGTTCTTGTTCCAACATGTTCTCTCCCTAGTTCCCAGCAAACTGGTTTCCCAGTGTAGCTCAAACCAACCATCTGACACATCCACATCCACACACATACACATGCACACACATACACACAGACATACACACATAAACATACACACACATATATACACATAAAAAACCATACACATACACACAGACAGTCATACACACACACATACACACACACTACACAGACATATACACAGACATACACATAAACATACACACATATACACACATAAACACACACACACATAAACATACATACACACATACACACACATACACACACATACATACAGACATACACACACACATACACACACACATACACACATAACACACATACATACATGCACATATACACACATACACACATGCACACACATACACATACACACACATACACACATAAACATACACACATAACACACATACATACATGCACATACACATATACACACATGCACACACATACAATACACACATATACACATACAACGTGCACACACATATACACACATACACGTACACACATACACACATGTGCACACATTACATCATACATACTCAAACATACACACATGCACATACATACATACATACACATGCATACACACATGTACACAGATACTGGAGGCAGCTTTGGGCAGTGTGAGCAAAGCTTCCCGAGAAAGACTGGGCTGCAGTCCGCATGCACTCCAGGCCTTTCCTAGGAAAGTGGTCGACGCCCAGAGGTTGTATCCACTTAGGATTCATCAGCCCTTTAGAACTAAGAAGCTGTGGAACATTCCAGAAAGTCAGCAGAGTATCTATTATCAGGGGATGCCGTGTCCACTCCACTGCTCCAGCTGGGCCCCATCACCCCATCCTCTGTATGCAGTGAAGGACGCCTGTCCACACCATGCCCAGGTCTCCATACGTGCTGGGACCCCTTAGCTGTGCATCAGTCCTGACACCTAGATGCTGGTACCATGCCTGCCTACCTCAGGAGCTATGTGTGTGATGGAGAACCATCAGCCCACTGTCTGGGGGGGAATTCAGCAGGAGAAGGGCAGTGTGTGTCCATCTCACAGTGAAGCTGGGGCATCCACAACATGTGAGGGTCCGAGACTATCCCGAGCATGAAGGTACCTGTACCTGCCACCTCAGACGTGAGTCTGCCCACACCTCACTGCTGGAATCTCCTTGTACATGGGTTAGAAGAGATGCCCTGAATTTGGGCACATGGCTGTCCAGTCCCATAGTGGGCTCCTCTTAGGAGCACAGGGAAGTTCCACAGGCTGACTCTGTCCCTCTGAGACTGACAGAGGGGACAGGGTCATCAAATACAGTTGAAGCGTCTGACATGGCTAAGGGTCCTTGGGGTGGACACACTGGGGATCGCGTGTGAACGCAGGCCATTTCCTGGTCTGCTACAGTGTGATCTGGTGACTTCCACTCTGCCCATATACTGTGCACAGCCGAGGCCAAACACACAAGAGAAAAAACAGCAAACACATGTCCAAACATTAGAATAACTCACTAGCCCATAGTGGAAAAGCCCAGATGCCCTTCCAAGGCGGTAATAAACAAAACGGGTGGCGTGGGATCTGTCCTTGCTGTGGAATACTATTCAGCCATAAAAAGGAACAATACCCCTATTCGTGCTGCCACATAGATGAGCCCTAAACATATGTCCAGCTAGAGAGACAAGACCAGAAGATCATGGGTCATTGAATCTGTTTATATGGAACATCCAGAGCAGACAAGTCTAGATGGCAGAGGTGGGGGAGGACTGGAGGAGGCTGGGTTTCTTTTAGCGATGGAATCCATCATGGACTGGGGTGGTTTTGAACTTCATGAGGGTGGCCAAGATGAAGACTGTCAAAAGATGAAAACCCTTGAGCTGTACTTAGAAAAGAGAGTTGAGTGGCCCGTGGGTGGCACACCAGAAAACTACCTGGAAGAGGGGGTGGAGGAGGCCCAAGAAGAAGTCTTGCTCAGCATAACTGGGAGTTTAGTGTGATACAATTGCTTGCCCTGACTTCTGAGTCAACCTTGATCCTTGGTGTGGGTGGAGAGGTTTGGGGGGCAGGATAGGATTGGCAGTCCCTGCCTTTCTTATCGGCTCATGTCTTGAAAATGCATGTGAGTAGATCTGACTAGACATGCACTCTGGTGTCTTGCCCCGTGTCCAGGATTGGAATGGGTGCATTGGTACAGATGCGGTGACGCTCATGGGGCTAGGGGACTGTCCCTTCCCATCTCTGTTTCAAGGTACTCCTCAAGCCTTTCATTTCCTCACTTTAGATGCAGCCTGATAGCCTGGTGACTCGAATCAGCCTGTGACAGCCACCAGAACTTTCCGGAGTCCTTGTACGGTGACCCGCGTTTCTTGGTCAAACTCACTCTCTGATCTGTGACCTCTCCCTGCCCTTCCTCACACTTTGGAGTTGGAAGTCACTTCCTTCTAACTTCCTCTTTCCCAGACAGAGCCCTGAGTCTGACCATCCCCACCTCTACCCCCGCAGCCAGGGCTGAGAGCATGGCACTCAGACTCTACCTGCCCAGCTTTGTGACAGGGATGTCCCTTGCTCCCATCCCAGTCTGTGGGACTTTGATGTAAGCTGTTGGAGAGGTAGAGATAGGAGGGTTCCCTAAGGTGACCCTGGGGAGTACTCAGCACAGTCCCTTTGCATCCCGTGCCCTGAATATGTGTCTCTGAGGGACAAGCATCTTCATATCCATTTCATTATAAACCACAGCAAGCACCCAGACAAGTCTGAAGGCAACTTGCCCGCCATCAAGAGTTTTAATCAATCTCTATCTGTCTGTCTGTCTTTGATTGTATGTTTTGTTTTTGACACATGGTTTCTCTAAATAGCCCTGGCTGGCCTGGAACTCACAGCAATCCTCCTGCCTCTCCCTCTGGAGTGCTGAAATTAAAGTGTGCGCCACCACACCCAGACTGGACTCTTATTTTTATAAGTACATGTTTTATTAATATGTAAGTAATGCCTCAAAAGTGACAAATTTGGGAGAACTCCACAGTGCACACTCAGGTCACCAGAACCCTGGCCCAAAGGGAGAAAAAGCATTGACCACCTTGTCATCCCAGGGTCCAGGCCTCTCCAGGTCTTTCTCTACCTCCAGGTCTTTAAGCATGGATGGTTCCCTCCAGGAGGCCTCTGAGCTCATCCTGCAGAGAGAGCCACCCTGCTCTCAGAAGACATCTGCTGCACTCCCCTGTCTTTCTCCTCTGGCGTGGGGCTGCCCCAAACCTACATGCAAAGTGCATCTGTGGACACCTTCAAAGGTGTGCCCTGATCAGCCCGGCTGTGTCCCTGTGGTCTCCGCATGGTGTGTGCAGGGCTGGGTGCCACCAAGTGGGACCCTGGACAGAACACTACTAAGATGCCCCAAGCCATTCTTCCAAGTGGTAGCACCAATAGATACTCCACAACAGCAATGAGGTCCACTGTCTCCCCACTCAGTCACACTAGGTTGGTGTCCCTCATGGCAGCCAATATGCGGTGATGTGGTATTAATAATTTGCATTTCCCTCATAACCAATAATGGTGGATACTAACTCACTACATCACGTTCAACCTTGTCTATCTAAATCATAGATGTTCAGTCAAGACCACCTTGATTTTCTGCTTTCATCTTTCCCGCCTAGAGGTGACATGGGGCCAAGAAGAGGTCTCTAGGTCCCTGGGGACATGCCCACGGAGGGTCAGTACTCCAGTACTCCAGTTCTCGCCTCTATCTTTGTTGGGCTTCCTCCTTGTGAGGTTAGTGGCTTAGCACCACCAGTGGGAAGCTGTTTACTGATTGGAAACAAAGTAACCATTTTCTCTTTTTAAGTGGCTGGTGTCAAGCATTTTGTTACAGTAACGGCAGGCTAGCACAGTACCCGAAACTGGTGTGTACTGTTTCAAAACCATATGTGAAAAACTGAATTTCTGCTTAATCTACTGCTTCTGGTTTTCTGTCCAGTGATATTCTCACAACGTCACACACCTGTGTCACTTGCATGCTCATGCACGCTCATGCCCCTGGTTCACACCCAAGTCTTTCACACCTACACCTCAAACACACCGAGTGTCAATCGTTCACTCCTCCCTTGCCTCAGAGCCACACTCAGATCTCACTTGTGCGTGTAGACAGGTGGAGTGGCTTGCCTTCGGGGCTAGTTGGTGTGGCACCCACCATCATTCTGAGGAAACCACACCCCATCTTATCTCGGACCCTCGCTCAGCGCAGCCATAGCATCTCCTGTCTTCCTCGCTATACTCTCTAGTTTGGATTCCCCCTCCCGGCCACAGATAGACTCAGCATTTGTGTACAGGTGGCTGGATTGGGGGTGACTCAGGAGGTTACAGGTGGAAAGGCCACTGAGGAAACAAACCAGTGTAGGGCCTGATGGTGAGATAGCTTGGTGGTAGCCCTGGGAGGCTGTGCATTGCCCCTGTGGTTCTCAGAGGATATGCGGTGCCCTCTACAGTTTTTAGCCTTATAGCATGGGACACTGGTCTGCACCCTGCACTGCCTCTGTCCTGGCTGAACCACTGGGGACACCTATGGGTCCTTCTGTAAGGAGAGTTTCTCATGGGGTCCCACTGTCTTGGTAGGTGGCAGCCTGCTCCAGCAGGATGCCTGCTTAACAACTTGTCTTCCCAGGGACCCCATTTCCAAAGGATGTCACAGCTGACGTCCTGGCAGGTTGGACAGCAGCATGTGAGTTTGGGGAACACAATTCATTATGTAGTGGGGATGGAAGGGGCAGAGGGGCTGGGATATCACCCAGGAGATGGCTGGATGAGAGCCGGGGGCTGATTGGTAGATGTGTCCTCAGGTCCCTAGGCAGGATAGCAATGAAGGTGTCTCCATGATACTCGGTATTGTGATAGAAGGGCTTTGGCAAGGTGGTTATGCACATTTGCCCTAAGCTCTGTCCCCTGACTGGATTATAGTCGTCTGAACCTCCCCCCACACCCCTAACTTCAGACTGTGGCAGCTCCTTGCCTAAGTATCAGGGTGTCACCTTACCATGTGGAAAAGAGATGGAGTGTATATCACTCACTGAACTGAGCCTTGTGGCTGCCTTGTGCCTTGCCCCCCCCCCCCCAGGGCGGTGAGACCAGGGAGGAAACAAGAGCACCCAGACTCCCACCAGCCTTGTGCCGAGTGCTGGCCAGCACTTTGGCCTTCACATCCCTAGAGCCTGCTGCTGGCTATCCCCCTGCCCTGGAGAGCGATCCATCTCCAACCTCGAAGCTGTCTAGACTTGTTATCAGGCCCCTAATTCCTGAGAGCTGAGCGGGCAGTGGGCTGTCGAGATAGCAAGGGGTGAAGTCACTGGCGTAAATCTGAGGCAGGAAGTCCATTCCGGGCCGATGGATGAGTGTGGGCCAGTGCCCGCGGGCTGAGATAACGCGTCTAGACTTGGCTGGCCATTTCCTCCTCTTCCGTGTGTCCTGTGGGCCTCGCCCTGCCTTCCTGCTCGCCCACTGCCCTAGTACTGGGAGAAGCCCCTCTGGAGGAGGCCTCACCATTATCTGAGGAGCAGCTGCTGGAGACTATTGGCTTCAGCTGGGTGTGGATCCTTGCCTAAATCCCAGAGATCTTTCTGGGAAGGCCATACTGGCCTCTGTCACTGTCATTTCAGAGTCTGATGGGTTAGGGAAAAGTGACATTTTTCTCCCTCTTGTAGCCAAAGGTCACTGGAAGGCCATGGGGGAAGGGGTGGGAGGACCCAGTTGATGTCAAACAGACCTAGCTATTTCCACAAGTCCTGCAGGAAAAAGCCAGATCGAGCAAGCCTTATCTGTGACAGCCTCAGGCCTGTGGGACTCTGTACAGCATTTTGTTTCTGGAAAGAATAGCTAGTTCCATTGATCTGTGGGCACACTGATTGATCCATTGACCTGTGGGCACACTGGCTGATCCATTGACCTATGGCACACTGACCGATCCATTGACCTGTGGCACACTGACTGACCCTGCCCACAGCCAATCCATTGACCTGTGGGCATACTGGCTGATCTATTGACCTGTGGGCACACTGACTGATCCATTGACCTGTGGGCACACTGGCTAATCCAGAATCTTGGAGCTTGAGTGGGAGAAGAGGCCAAAGCCTCCTGCCTCCAGGTAGAGGCCCACAGCACCTGAGGACTCAGGTGGAGACCACAGGAGAAGACCAGCCTGTGTCTCTACCAGCTACCTTCAGTCTCTGAAACCTGATGGTGTGCCATGGGGACCATGATCTGGTGGGGGATGTCCGAATAGGAAGGAAGAAGGTGTCCAGAGAGTTACACCTCCACAGCCAGCAATGACAGAAATCAAGAGGGACTGCTAGCTCAGCACCGTGTGTCCATGACTGGAGCTGCACACGTGTCATTTTGTCATAGATGGGGAGATGGCTCAGGAGTGAAGTGCCATGCCTGGGTCTCACTGCACTACGTGGTGAGTTCCAGGCTAATGAGAGGCCCTGTCTCACACACACACACACACACACACACACACACACACACACACACACACACAAAGTGGATGATATGCCCCTAGAGTGGTACATACTTCAATATCCACAGCCACATTGACACGCACACACATGCACAAGGAAGCACACACCTCAACATCCACAGCCACATCAACATGCACACATAGGCATGCACACACATGTGCACATGCACACACACAAGCACACCAACATGCATACATATGAGCGCACACACATAAACACACAGATAAGTACACAGACATGCATACATATGCAGGCACACACATATACCCACATGCACATACACGGGTACACACCCATGCGCAGGTCCATATGCACATACACGTGTGTGCACACACATGCACACTTGCACACACACATGCTCCCATGTGTGCAAGCACACACCCAATTGTAAATGCCCCTCTAGTCCCTGTGCAGGCCTGTAGGAATTACCCTTGGCCTGAGGCTCAGTGAGTAGCACCCTCTAAGGAGCCTTGTTTGTAGGGAGCTGATTCGAATCAGAACGCAGGTGGGGCCGAACTCAGAATCACTCTCCGACGTCTGCTGTTCTGAACGACACAGCTTGTGTCTTGAAACCGCTGCATCTGTTCTGTCAGACTCCATGGTTACACAGTTGAGAAAGGGGGTCAAAAAGCCAGATCCCATGGTCACTGCTGGGCCCCTCCCTCCTCTGTCAGGGCTGCATTTTTCTGAGATTCAGTGAGGTCCACTGAACTCTTGCAAGCACTCTCTACAGACATGAGAGTCAATGCACACGGCAGGCAGCGGAGGCAGCCAGGGTGGCCTGAGGCCCTCCCAGCTGTGAATGGGGTTTTAGTGGGACCAGACCCCAGGGAAGGGACCAGACTCACATCCTGTATAACCACAGCAAGGGATCCTGCTGCTACTCAAGTCCACAGGGAAAGCTGTGTGTAAACCACAGGCTGTGTGACAGTTAGATAGCCAGATGACAAACTCATGAAGCTGGGATTAGTAGGCAGTCATGAAAAAGAGTGGTGCACTCTCTATACAAAACATGAAATCCTTGCCAAAGGGAGCAGCAGGAAATGATAAAAATGCTCTAACCCCCCCCCCATCCAGGATGCATGCATCCTGCACATGTGTGCCTATGCGCATACATTCCCCAAAGGATGCTGTTCTGTAACCGCAGATCTCTCTGCTCCTGCACAACCATAGGGGCAGCTGGAGGAGGCTGGGCCCATTTATAGACAGAGCCGGGATTGTGACATTTATGCCTGTCTCAGGGAAGCTGATCAGGTCCCAGAGCTCAGCCCCGTGGGATTGCATCACAGAGACTTGGGAGCCCCAGGCAGAGATGGATAGCCTTGGTCAGCCCCGAGCAGAGGCACCATTCTGCCTGGTTAGCTGAAGGTTCTTTTAAGAAGTTTGACAGTGGGAGGCCTGAGGAGGGCACTGGGCACTTAGCAGCCTCCCCATGGCTTGGACTTTCTGGCTGGCCCAGTGGGAGGGGCAGGGTCAGGGGTTATCTGCAGGTGGGCAGGGGGCCCCTTGGTCTGCACATCTGCCGAAGCCATTAAGGGGCCCCCTCTTCTCCCAGGAGGGCTGCGTCTTTTTAGCACCAAGCTCAGGTTTCTGACCTCTGAGCTTCTGGTATCTCTGCAGACCAGGGCTTTAAAGAGCTTTTCGTAATTTCAATGAGATGGGACAGTGGCTAAAGGGACAGCCAGGGCAAGTGACAAGGGGCCTCTCCTCTCTGCTCAGGGTGAGATCTGAACCACCGACACAGGGTGCTGCCCAGATGGTGTGCAGGTGGGAAGTGACATTTGTTCTTGACGCCACGGATGCCGGTGATGCCAGCAAATGGCAGCCATGTGTCCTGTGGGGGCCCAGGAACCAAATTCAGTTTGGGGGATTTCCAGCTTCCATTTCAGACCAGCAGGAGGCAGCAGCGGGGAGGAATAGGCATGGCTCTTGATAGACTGTCCCTAAGAGCCAGGCAAAGTGCAGGCCTTTGCATGCCCATCTGAGAAATGGGATCACATCCTGCCTAAGCAGATCTGGTGGTGGGAGGGGACATGGGACAGCTGCATGAGAGACCATGTCCCTGACCATCATACTTCCAGGAGGTTGGGCACAGTAACTGTAAATCCTGCCACACTTTGCAAGGAAACCCCTCATTCCCACTTGATAAACAAGAAAACCAAGAAATTCACCTATAGCCTACTCCTTCACCATAACACCAGCAAGTCCCAACATAGGTCACCTTGCTTGCTTTTCAGCCTAAAAGGGGTGGTAGCCATTTCTGACTAGCAGCTCTCTCTCTCCATCCCTGGCTCCCATCTTCAGGTGAGTCTAGGAGTGTGCCTGGCCCCTGGTAGAGCACTATGCTCAGTTTCTGCACAGTGTCCAGGGAGGTTTATGCCTCACAGACGTGCAAACACGGGTGGGCTTGGGGCTCTTGCTTCTTACAGCCTGGAGCCACCATCTGACTGCCTGAGTCCTAGCAGCATGGACTAATGGTGAATGGAGCCCTCTGATTATCTGTTTTGGGACTCCAGCCTGCCCAAGAGCCCTGGGCCTTCACCTGACTGGACCCTCCATGTGGCACTGTCTCACAGGGTAGAGAGGCTGGTGAGTGCCCATGTCCTGCTGGAGTCACAGTGGCCAATGCCTTCTCCGTTCTTTCTTGGTGTTTATTGAAAATTGACTTCCATGTCTCAGTAAATCATCTCAAAAATCTTTCAGGGGGGACATGGCTTGTCGTTCTTTTACAGGAAAGAGAACATGGCAGGAGGGCCAGAAGGTTCTGAGCCACATGGTTCAGCGCTGAGCCCAGGGTGCACTTGCTTTCCACAGCCTTCTGCAACAGTGATGGGGTCCCCTTCTCCAGGCTGCTTACTCAGTGGTGTGTGCGTGTGTGCATATGTGTGTGTGCATGCATGTGTGTGCATGAGTGTGTGCATGCATGTGTGTGTGAATGCACATGTGTGCGTGCATGAGCGTATGCACGTGTGTTGCATGTGCACATGTGTGCATGTGTGTATGTGTGTGCATGCATATGTGTGCATGTATGCATTTGTGTGTGCACGTACATACATACACGTGTGAATGTGCATGTATGCATGCATGAGCGTATGCACATGTGTGTTGCATGTGCATGTGTGTGCATGTGTATGCTTGTGTATGTGTGTGTGCATGTGTGCACACCATGGCTACAAAAGTAAGTTTTCTCTTTCCACCCTGTGGGTCCCAAAGGATTGAACTCAGGTTATCAGGCCTGTTGGTAAGTGCCTCTCCCTGCTGGTATACACCAACCACTGGCCTCTGGCTTTACTTTATATTGTAGGAACAAGCTTCAGGAAGTTACCTAGGTTGGTCTTGAGACCATCCCCCTGCCTCAGCTTCCTGAGTACTGGGATATATCAGCTGTCACTCCTCAATTCTAAATGGTTGGAAGCACAAAAGAGCAACGGGGGAGCAGGGAGGTAGGACCATGACACAGAGATGTGACCTGGAGCTCCCCTGCATGACATGTCAGGGAGACCTCTCCTCTACCCCTAAACCACATGGTGTGAGGGTGATAGGTAACAGAACCCACCCACCCCAACATCAAGACAAAGTTCAAAGTTCAGAAGCCGCCAACTGTTTGTTTCTACATGAGACACCCTAAGGGCTTTCCTTGTGAGAATTCTATATTTACCTCCCCGCACTCCAAAATCCCCTCCCAAGTGCACACAGCAGACCCACAGCAAGGTACAGGGATGTCACACCTACTCCTCATGGGAGTCTGCCCAGGCCAGGCTAACCACAGTCTATGCTTTCTGTGCATAGGAAGCTGACCATCCCATCTGCTGCCTGAGGAAGGCCTGTGGACACCAGCTACACCCTCTGCAGTCTCTGGTGGCCCACTGGCTGGTTCTCTGTCTGACCCTGGATGACCTAGGTACTCCTCCACAGACTTCTCACGCCCACACTTATTCATCCTGACTGCACCAGGTCCCAGGTCCCTCTAGTCTATCCCTTCCGCCTTGTCACCAGCAGCTCTGCATTCCCCTGTGTTCAGGGCCACCCTCTGCCCACCTTCTCCCACCTGCTGCTTCTGCTCTCTCGTCCCCTGAGGATCCTCCAAGTTTGTGTCTTTATTCCAAGAGCTTTATCACAAGCTTGCCAGCAGGAAGGCACCTGTGTGAGATTAAGTGCTCTCGGGCTGGTGGCTCGATGGCGCCCCCTCTGGCCAGGTGAATTAACAACAGGCACGCAGAGCTCTGTGGATTTGATGCTTGGCCGATTCCCTTTCCAAAATCCCCACTCGGCAGGCAGGCACGTATTAAGCGCTTACTGTTTATCAGTCTTGGAGAGGGTCCAGGGATGGAGGCGAGGCTGGTCCCCCTGCCACAGAGATGAGAGAGAGAGGGATCCTCTTGCAGGCTGGGTTTTCTGCCTGGGGCCTAAGGAGCCTGGTGGGGGCAGGGCGGCGTGTAAAGTTTCCTCTGCCCTTCTCACTGGCCCCTGCATTCCCCCCTTTGGCTCCCAAACGATCCATCAGTCCATGGCTCACCTGTGAAACCCAAGGCTGGGAACCTCTCTGCTGCTCTGTTACAAAAAAAAAAAAAATCAAGATTTATCGGAACATGACAGGCCTGGAGGGTTTTATGACATGCACGGCGCCAATTCCTCCCGCTAACCTATTTGTCCCTGGTGGGGCGGGAGTGGTTTACGACTGCCAACACCACTCCATCTGCTCCGGAGCTTGTGACGCTGACAGCGGGGACAAAATGTCCAACCCTGTCCGGGCCCCGCGGCGGGATTATCGCTTCAGGACTTGGGGGCACAGGCGGCTCTCCTGGAGAAAGACCCTGGGCTCACCCCGGCTCTGCCTGTGGGAATGAAATTCAAGCAGCTTTGACGGTCTGTGAATTATCTGTCTTGCAGCCTCCCTCCTCCTGGTTCTTTTATCTCCACGGTGGAAGCCACATCAGGGTAGAAATGGAGGGTTTTTTTCTCCTCATGAACCGTTCTTTTGACATCTCTACAAAGGCCTCATGACACCCAAATTGCCTTCATCTCGGGAAATAAAGACACAATGTGGGGACCATTTGGAACCTCTTAAAAGGAGAGGTTGGCCTGTTCTGGAAGGGTCACAGGGAGAGCATAGAGGTATGGCATGGCCATACCAGTGTGTGGGGGGCACTCTGGGGGTCCAGGAAGGGGTTCCTCCACCGGAACCAGGCTGAGACCACGTTGCAGGGAACCAGATGGTCCTCATAGATCTTGTTTTAGCACAAGCATTGGATGTTGTAGGGTCAGCTTTTCCCAGCCGAAGCTGCTCATGAGGCAAATCCATGGGCAATGCAGGGTAGAGCCACGTGTCCTCCAGCCCCGTAAAGTCCAGGCTGCCAAACAGTTGTCTAACAGCCACGTGCCTCCTCAGTCGATGGCACCAACCCAATTCTAGCGAGATCAAGACAGCTAAGCTCTATGCAGAGGCCCACTTGAAGGCCAGGAACAACGTGTATCTCGCTAAGTCAAGAATCCAGACTGAAACCGCCCGCCTCGCCTCCTCCACTCGGTAATGCACAGTGATCCTTCTCTGCAAGCCAGTAGACCCAGCTGAGATGCCAATAGAGAATCGTTCACAGCATCCAGGCATCAACTGAGAACCGCCCCCCCTCGCATGCAGATGCGTGGTCATGGCAGAGGGCATAGTCCAGGCAGTGCACAATAGGACATGCACAGCCTGTATGGAGGACAGGCAGAATGTGTGGAGTGTAGAGAGGATGCAGCGAGGCAGAATGTAAGCCAGCTAGGGAGGAGAGGAAGAGGAGGAGGAAGGAAGAGGAGGAGGAAGAGAAGAGGAGGAAGGAAGAGGAGGAGGAAGAAGAGGAGGAGAGAAAAGAGGAGGAGGAGAGGGGAAGAGAGGAGAGAGGAGGAGGAGAGGAGGAAGAGGAGAGAGGAGAGAGAGGAGGAGAGGGGAAGAAGAAGAGAGGAAGAGAGGAGGAAGAGAAGGAGAAGAAGAAGGAGGAAAGAGAAGAAGAGGAAGGAAAGGAGAAGGAGAAGGAAAGGAGAAGGAAGAGAGGAGAGAAGGGGAAGAAGAAGGAGAAGGGGAAGGAAATGGGAAGGAGGAAGAGGGAAGGGGAAGGGAAAGAAGAAGAAAAAGAACTCAAAGGAAACCTCTGTCCCCTCCCCTAAAGCACACCCTGGGAAAGCTGAATGCCCAAGTGCCCAGTGAGCTGGAGGTCTGTGCCCCTGGTTTTCTGATCATGGTGCATGCTCCTCACAGCTGGGCCTCTGGTGTGGCATACACCGTCCGGTGTCCATGGCCAACAGAATGTAACTGAGCGGAGGGGAGCAGCCCCTGCATACTGCTCTTTATTGGCCTTGGCTGACCAAATATACTTACGTACAAATGAGAAATGAACACTGACTCTGTGTGCCCAGTGTGGCCTCATCTGCAGTGTCCCACCACCCCTTGCTGTGGTCGGGGGCACACAGATGCCTGCTAAACTGGCTGTCAGTTACTTGAACTTAAAGGAAGGGATGTGCTGGGTGGCTTGGTCACAGGAGGCTTTGTCGTCAAACATCCAACCCCTGGAGAGCAGGGCCGGGCATGGTGGAAACTTGAAAACTCAACATTCAGGAGGTGAAGACACAGAGGTGAGCCAGAGTAGGCTGAGAGAGAGGGAGGAGACAGAGACAGAGAGAGACAGAGAAAGACAGAGAGACAGAGAGACACAAAGAGATAGAGAGGCAGAGAGAGACAGAGACAGAAACAGAGAGATAGACAGAAACAGAGAGATAGAGAGACATACAGAGGGAGACAGAGAGACATAAAGTGATAGAGAGAGACAGAGAGGCAGAGACATAGACATAGAGAGGGAGACAGAGACAGAGAGGTTGACATCACCCACACTGGTCCTTAAGATGAGAAAGGTGTGTGGAAGAGTAACATACCAGGCACCTGCTGTACCCCAACTCATTTGCATGTAGCACTTCCTGCATACCTGCTCCGTGCATCATGTAGCACCTCCTGTATACCCACACTGTATGTCATTTAGCACCTCTTGTATACCTGCTCCCTGCATCATTTCATGCCATTTAACCCCACAGATGGATTAGGAGGTGTTTTTAAAAGGCAGTGCAATCATAGAAAATCAAAATGCTACAAATTGCTTTAGAGGACAGTCTGATCAGTTCTCACGAACATAAACGCAGCCTCACCATCGAGCCAGCAGCCACCGTCGTGGGGTTTGTGCAGACAGGGAGGAAACTTGCATTCACCTGCCCTGCA
This sequence comes from Mastomys natalensis, assembly GCA_021653895.1. NCBI lineage: Eukaryota > Metazoa > Chordata > Mammalia > Rodentia > Muridae > Mastomys > Mastomys natalensis. Next base: position 616,303 of record JAJTUV010000441.1, on the reverse strand, counting down.
TGGCCGTGATTACTTCAGGACATAGGCTGTGGTCTATCCAGGCAGAAGAATATTACTCAGCACTGAAAAGGAAGGTGCTGCCAGTTGGGGTCCTGGCCTGGAAGTCTGAAAGGGCCGTGTGATGCCTGATTTCAGTTGTAGAACATTCTGGAAAGTACAAAATTGTGGAGACAAGATCAGTGGATGTGTGTGGTCACTGTGGAGGGAGCACACAGCATCACAGAAGCTACTCTGTCTGTCCAAAGCCATAGAAAGAATAGAACCAGAGAGAGGGGAGAGGGGGAGAAGGAAGAGGGAGGAAGGAGGGGAGGGGGGAGGGAGAAGGGGGATGCTGGCTGTGGAGACTGCCAGATCACAGTGTCAATGCTGACTCAGCAATAGTCATGTGTGTCACAAGATGTTTTGCCAGGAACGACAAAGTGTGCACAGCAGGGAGAAAGGGAATGTTCGTTCTAGCTGTACTTTCTGCTCAGTTTCCCAATAAGCCTAGAACCTGATCCCCCAAAGCATCCTTAATGATGAAGATAATATTGTTAGCAAAAACCCAGCATCAGATGCTGGACCCTGCAGCCACAATGTCCAAGGTCAAATCCTGCTACTTACTTCTGCACAGTTCCATATCAGCTTTGAGGTGACTGTTCCTGGCTACTTCAGGGCATTACCTGGATGGGGACGGGGAGGAGTTTTGTAGATGTGACAGAGGAGTCCGTGGTTGGCTGATTTGGGGGTGAGGGAGATTGCTGTAAAACACCTGGATGGATTGACTTTGATCGGTCAGGGGCTTTGAAACAGGGCTGGGTCTTCCTTGAACAGGAGGGACCTGATCTAGACGATAGATCCATCTCCCCAGGGGTTGCTTTGCATACTTGGACTTGTTTAACACCCAGCAGGTGGGGGCTGGGCCCTAGCCATGAACCTGTTACTGTGACTCTCTAGGTACTCATTCTTCAGGCCAGAGTAGACACACAGAGTAGCACACACAGCTAAATGACCTAGCCCCAGTTTCCTGCCCTGCCACTGGGGCCTATCGTCTTGTCCACTGTAGCAATTGGGGATGGACTTGGTTAGTACCTGTGGGATGTGCCACGGCTGCCAGTCAGAGCTGAGGTGGTACGGTTTGACTCCTGCTTCCCCGAGTCCCTGGATTCTACATGTCTTTCATGCCTCGTGTCCGGTACCAGCTGTACCAAATCATCCCAGGAGACAGAGAGGAGCGCTGGGCCCACGGATTTTCATTAGCCAGCATGGGAGGAACTGGCTGGCCGGCTGGGCTTGGAGCTTCAAATTCTTCACGTTCTTCCTTGGCCTGGCACAGCCACGACACTGTCATTTAAAAAAAAAAATAATAAATCTGGTGTTTAAAATTAAAAAAGAAATCGCAGCCTTCCTCTCCTGGACTCATTTCCTGTGGTGTTTCCCTGGCCTAATCGAAACCCGACAGGCTGCCGGCATGGAGGAAGCCGGCCTCCCCTGTGTGGGGGCAGAGTTCAGCGTGGAGAATGGTAGTTTTGTTCAAGGGTGGGAAGAGGTGGTGGGGATGGGGCTTCCCCCGCCAAACCCTGGAAAAAAAGAGTCCCGAGGGGGCTCTTGTTAAAGTATAGCAGGCACTCTGGCTAGGGTGGGGTGAAGGATGCTGGGAGATTGGCCACTCAGCAGCCTCCCGTAGGGCTGTCCCACTGAGGGGACTGTTCTTAAAGCACAGGAGTATTGCCCCTTGGGATCTTGTGAACAAATGATCGGCTGTGATAATTGGCTCAGTGAGACACCCAGGGAGCGCTGCCATCACAGGATTAGGGACGTCATGGCACCCCACAGGCAGTCTGCACCAAGCCAGTCATAGCTGCTGTGTTGTGTGGATACCTGAGGAGGCCCTGAGAGTGGATGATGTCATCCCACCACAGAGAAAAGTTCGAGTCCAGCAGGGTCACAGTAGAGGCCCCTTTGGCTAAGAAGGATGCCACACCATGCTGAAGGGGACCAGGGGCAGCATCTTGGGGAGGCTACTACATATGGTGCTTACTGAGGTGCTGCCTGTATTGGTTGATGGATACCGAGGAGCCTCTGGATCTGCCCCCTACCCTTGGGTTAAAGAACTAAGACACTAGAGCCAAAATGAACCTGGTTTTCTTATTTTATTTCTTACTGGGCCTGGCTCAAGTCTTATCTGGCAGTTTGTCAGTACGCCAGGGATATAGATTTGGGTGGGGGGTGAGCAGATTCACCCATGCGATATTGGCATAGTGTGGAGGGGCCAGCTGGGAAGCCCAGACTCCTTGGGCAACCACAGGAAGAAGCTATGCTAGAGCTCTGGTCTGGGGAAGTTGCTGGAACTACCTCTACAAGCGCCCCACCCCCACCCCCCTTTTGCAAAGCCTCTGTTCTGCGCAGAAGGCTTTTTTAGGCATAAATGAAGCCATCAGGATTTCTGGGACAGTCTGCTTCATTGAAAGTCAAGGGATCATGGGTAATAGCCGCAGCTAGGAAGTCCCAATCCCAGTAATCTGGATGAGCATGTGACTAGAAAAGTAGTGTCCATGTACTGGTCGACAGACACATGGAAGTGACCATCACATATACAAAGAATGGCTTGGAATGTCATTTAGAAGGGCCAAGTTAGGACAACTTAGGAGAGGGTGTCGTTAGGGTTCATGGTTTGAGAGCCTTTGGCTCATTGCTGTGGGGAAGGCGCCTGGAGGCTCTGTTCACGGCGGGAATGATGGCTGAGGCTCGTTCATAGGGTTCAACTAGGAAGCAGGGAAGGCAAACTGGAACCAGGACATAACCATCATGGATCTGCCTCCAGTAACCTGAGCCCACCAGCCGGGCTGGATGGGGACATTTCAGATCTGAACTCTAGTGTGAAAGCATCTCATACTGACGAGTAAGATAAGACACGTGGCAAACCCGGACCCTCTAACACTCAGCATACCCATGCTTGCAAAAGACTGTCTACCCATTGGCTGACGGGTCCAAAGGCTTGAATAAGTTCCCTGCATAAGAGCACACATAGCCAGTGGGAGAAAAGGGGGCTTGAACAGTGGCATTCACTAGGAAAACGGATGTTGGAGTCAGAGTCCAGACAATGCCGCTGTCATCAGAATGAAGGAACAGAGATAGACATCGTCCCTCAGGTGAGGAAGGATTGGAGCTCTCTCACAGCAATGGTGGGGTGTGAATCGACTCAGGTCAGAGATCCTTGTGGTAATGTCCGTGAAAGCCAAACTCCTGCCTATCCTATGAGAGACAGAATCTATCCAGTGAGCATGTATTTGGGACCGGGATGCTTTATTCATAATAAAGCCGAACTAGAAAATACCCCTGGAACTCTTGGAGCAAAATGACCAAGAAATTAGCAAATACTGATGTGTGCGATTGGACCCAACCTTGACTGACAACCGTGAGGGAGGATGCGAGGGACACTTGCAGGCTCCAAAAAGGTAGTGCCGTTGGAGAGATGAGGGGCAGGAGACAGTCACTCTGAGAGATGAGATGTTGAAAGAAAGGGGTGCCAGAGAGCCTCCTACACACAGGTAAGAATTATTTATTTGCTTGGCAGCTACACATCTTACTGTGTCCTTCCAGTCAGAATTAGGGGAGCACCATAATACAGATGTCACCATCAACTAAGCTGATCTGAAGGGACAGATACACTCTGGGGAGCTTAGAGGAGGGTCACCTCAGTTGAGACTGCGAAGGTACCATTGAAACATAAACCAAGCAATTCTAGTCCCCCCTCCCCACCTTCCTTCTCCCTCATAAAGATGGCTTTATATACATTCACCAAAATTATATAATATATATATATAAACACGAATTTCATTGATATCAATACCTTTTTAAAGTCTAAGTAGTGGTATTTGCCTTTCCTAAGGACCAAGGTCCTTGTTGGTTCCCTGAGTATGTTGCACACATTTAGACAAGAGTGCAAGAAAGTAAACACCTCCAACCCATGGCAGGAGCCTGGGAAGGCAGTTAGGACGGCAGCGTCACTTTGACATTTGAACTGCTATGAGCACATAGATATGTAGAGAAAGTCTTCAGGGGGTCCCAGAACTTAGGTTTCCAGGACTAACTCTCCCCAGAGAGCTGGAGTCTCAAGAGTCATTTTCACAGTGATCGAGTTTGATGCCTTTGGCAGTAGAGTGAGCGGGAAGTAGTTACTCATCAGAGGATAAGCCATGTTTCAGAGCAAGTCAAACAAGAGATCAAAGCTACAGGTCGCCAAGACAGCTGATAAAATATCCACTCTTGTTCAGATTCTGAGCTTTCTTCTGTCTAGGTTGATTCTGAATTGAAGACCGTCTTCATTTTAGAGTCTACTCTGAGCTCATCTATGGCACCCATGGAGAACCAAGATGGAGAATGACTTTCAAAGAGCCTAAGTCAAAGCAAACAGAGCCTTGAGCATCTGTGAGGAGCTGCAGCGCCCTGGGCTTTGTGCGTTGTGCTATCGCATGTGTCCGTAGGAGCGCACCCCGATCTGTCTTAACCACATCATGTCCCTGATGGAGGTGGGAGTGGGTGTCCTCACAGAGCAGCCTGGACTTGGTGGCTCCTTTGAGTTGGGACAATGAATTTCCTTTGTGTGTATGTGCATGTGCGTGTGTGGCCATTAAAAGAGATATGAGCACTGTGTACTATTTGCTAGATGCAGCATTTTCACATACACAAGCTCAAGTGGAAATTCTTGGTGCCCAGAATCACTTGAGGAGGTTGGAATTCATTTGCATAATTCAGGGAATGTTTTGGAGACTAAGTCGATCTCTTATTCCTTTGTGCCCCAGGTGTCCTTTTGTTGGCTTATGGCAATCCTGGAATTTTGTTACAGTTATTAATATGTATGGTCCGTGCACCTGGATAACGCCATGGGAACTGGCGGCCGGCTGGCCGTGTGCTCTGAACCTCCTGACAAACGCGTGGTGAAGATTTGTTGAAAGACTTAGCAAGGAGTGAGTGAGTGACTGGATGTGCTCTCAGGGAGACCAGCTTCTAAGGATCTGTTTCCTCATCTGGAACATGGGTTTGCTATGAAGGCTAGAGAAGAGGGCTCAAGAGGGATGCTGAGGCATCTTCCTGGGAGATACATAGTGAGAGTTCAGTAATGGTTTGGATGATGGTGGTGGTGATGACAGTGATGGCAGTGATGATGTAATGAGGGTGATGTCAGGACAGTGATGCTGATGGTGGTGATGTAATGATCTGATGCTAATGGTGGTGATGTAATGATGCTGATGCTGATGCTGATGCTGACTGTGGTGATGTAATGATGCTGATGTTGACAGTGATGATGTAATGATGCTGATGATGACGGTGACGTGGTGATGAAGACAGTGGTGACAGCGATGGTGGTGATGATGATAGTGATGGCGGCGACAAGGGTGATGGTGATTGTGGCTACAGTGACAGTGCCACAGTGGAGGTGCTGTTGCTGACCATGTTAGCCATTGTGGTGACAGTAGTGTAGACAGACAATGGGAAGGAAACGAAGGCAAAAGAATTCACTTTGTCCTTTACTTTGCTCACCGACAAGCCAGAGCTCCGGTTGCAATCTGATTTCCAGCCCTGACTTCAGGGTATTTTTACTAGAAGCAAAAGACAGATGAGGGAGCCCAGACCCCTGCTGTGACACTCCGTGTGAACTCACCCTAGTGGGCTGGGGTCAAACTCTGGCCAGTGGATTGGCTCATTAAACAAATGACCTAATTTAGTACTTAAGACACTTGAAATTTACTGTACTAATTTGTCAAGTCGTCCAGAACAGTCCAGCCACCAATGGAGATCCCAGTTGGTTTTAGCGGAATTATGGGCAGAATTCAGATCGCCGACTTAGGGAAAGGTTAAGTTGAAGCAGAAGTGAGAATCCTGTCTGCAGAGTGCCGGAGAGACTTTTATGGGCTGGGATAAATCTTCCGGCCAGACTTTCATCTTCTCCTTTCCATTTTTAGCACCTCTCAAGGAGAATAGTTTATGGAACTGGAGAACAGGAAGCAGGAAGTAGGAAACAGGAAGTGGGAAGGTTCTATTCTGGATGTGGTCACGATAAGCTGGTATCCTTGGTGAGGATCTGTGAGGAGGAGATTACTCTGGTCAGTGGCCACGAACAGGACTGGGGTACACCAGAGGACGTCTGTCATTGTAAATGGCCACTCAGCATCAAAGTGTAACCGCAGACATTGGGAAAGGTCACACAATGCACCATCACCACAGAAGTGCCTTCTCTTCCTCATTTCTGACAGCCTGACCCTCGGCTGTGCGGCCTTTTCCTCTCACGGCGGTGACGCCTAGCCTCTTGCCGCAGAGCAATCAGAGAGAAGCCAGACTGGCCGTGTTTATTCCACTTTCCAAGAACCACGGAGGGAGCAGTTACCGCAGGCTGCTTCTCTCGGGGCTCCTTCAACCTCATCATCTGGACAGCTGTCTGTTTACACAGCAAGGGCTGCGCAGTTCCCCCATTTAAAGACCCATCTGGTCCTTCCATCAGCCTAAGCCGTAACCTGGAGGAGTGAAAGCCAGCACTGGGGAGGGGTGCGGGGGAGGGCTGGGTGGGGGGAGACAGAGGCTCCTCAGAGGAGCGTGTTTATCCCGCGTCTGCATTAATGCTTCCTAGAGTTTATTTTCAAAGTGTAAGAGGGAACAATGCCTTACAGGCTGTCAAACCCAAACACGGCTGGTTTAACTTGGGGCCACGGTCCTCCCAGTATTTTTCTCCTGGTTTGAAGGATCCACTTGAGAGAGGGGGAGGTCGGGAAGGCAGGGCAGGGAGGGGGCCGAGGAGCTGCTCTGAACCCTCCTTGGGGTCTGGCCTGCCCCTGCGGGCCACTGCTGCTTGTCATATGGAACGGATTAGGCCTCCTCTCTCACACTGTCAACTTGGGTGTTCCGCACGCAGGCAGGCTGTTTTTGCTGGGGTCTCGGTTTTGCATTTTATAACGGCAGGAAGTGCCCCTCTCCGACCACATGTGAGATCGTGTGGGAACAGCGGAGGGGGCAGGGCTGAGGGGTGAGCTGGGTGTGGGATCTGAAAAGTCTCCCTCAAGGAGCTGGCCGTGTGGGTGGAAACAGGAGGGAGATACGTACTGGCCAATTTAACTTTATGGGGTCTGGTTGGCAGGAGATGGGGGAGCTTCCTTGATGAAACAGGCCTGTCCCTAATAGAACTGCCCCTCATGTTTTACGGTCCCACGCGGGGCCGGGGAGGGACCGATGGAGCATGAGGGATCACAGCTGCTGTTTAATTTGTTCTGAATTTCCTGCAGGCCTCACCAGACATGTACAGGAAATGGGCGGTAAATGTTTAATAGGTCATACCTAACCCGGCCATTAACAGGTGCTGCAGCTTAGAAAACCCCAACCCATGTGTGCACGCACACACCGAGCCCCCTCTGCCCATCCCTCTTCTGTTTTGTATGGCAACCCGGTGTGAGGTTGTGATCCAGCACACCCACAACCCAGAGTAAAGCTTAAGAGTGGCTTAGGACTGCACCACGGGGAATCGGGGTGTCAATCCTTGCCAGCCTCGGCTGGCTGTATTCCTGTAGCCATCTCACATCCTTCTGTGGACTCTGAGTCCGGTATTCAAACAGCAAGTGGGCTTGGAACCTGCTCTAGGCTGCGAGCTCCCTGAGAAGGAATTTCTGTGCCAGTTCACTCTCTCAGCAGGTGACAGGCAAGAAAGAAAACCACAGACATCCTAAGACTCCTCAGGAGAGTCAGGAGGCCACCGAGATAAGGGGAAGAAAGGAAAGCTTGTGTATGCTGGATCTGGGTGGGTTTGGTATCTCTAAAGTCCTCGACTTTTCCTCATCAGACTCTTAACACAGTCTGAGCACAATGTTAGCTTCGTCCCATTCACCAGGGAGGACAGCTGGGAAAACTGGAGCACCACCAGATTTGGACTCCATCTTGGGTCCTAGCACAAGTCTGTAAGGGAGCTGGGATCTGAACTTGGGATTCTGAGAGCAGAGCCAGCCTGTGTCTGACAGATTTACCCAAGCTGAAAGATAGAGTAACTAAATAAAGACACAGGGAACTTGACCCACCATCCAAAGATGTCACCTGCCATTTCTGCCACAGGCCTGTAAAGATGATGACATGGCTTCTTTCCAACCTCTGTGTGGAAATTTTTTTTTCTTATAAAATTACTATTATCGTTTTTTTCCCTTCCTCCTTCTGCGTGTGTGTGTGTGTGTGTGTGTGTGTGTGGTGTGTGTATAGATAATGTATAATTAATTGCCATTTCTCAGGAGCTATGCATCTTGTTTTTTGAGGCAGGGTCTCCCATGGTCTGGAACTCACCAATTAGGCTATCCTGCCTACCAGAGAGCTCCAGGAGTCTGCTTGTCTCCCCTAGTGCTGGAATTGCAACTGAATGCTATAAGGCTTACCTTTTTTCTTTTCTTTAACAGAGGTTTTTGGGGATCAAACCCAGCTTCTTGTGTAAGATCAAAGCCCCACCTCCTACACTATTTTGCAGGCTGATTTTTTTAAATCACCGCACAAAGGCCACTTTTAGTTGCCACCCACTTGTGAAAGGACTCCATAATGAACCTGGGCTCCAATCCAGTGCTCTCTCTAATCCCCAGACGTGACTCTGTGGAACTGACATTAGTGGTCTCTACACACAGAGCAGACCACGTAGGTTCTCACATGACCCGCCTCTGTGGATCTCAGACAATGCCTATTGTACGTTTGACGAGGGAGCAGAAGAGGGGAATTTGAAGACTCCAGGCACAAGATTGGCATAGAGATTTACATGTATAAGTCATCCTGGCTTGGGCAGCCTGATGCCAAAGGCAGTGCTGAGATACCATAGTGCCACCCACATTTTAGAATAATATTAATAATTAATTAAAACTCAGGCTGGAAGTGGGTGTGGTGGAATAGCCTTGCTAACCCGGCACTGAGTGGCTTGGGTTTGCATCTGTTTTTAAAGACAGTCCTGGGGATTGAACCCAGGGCCTCATGTGTGTTGGGCAGACACTCTGGCCGGAGCCACACCACGACCCACTTTTCGCTTTTTTTTTGATACAAAGTCTGACTAAATTTCCAGGCTGATCTTGGACTCACTCTGTAGCCCAGGCAGGCCTTAAAGTTTGTATCCCCCTGCCTCAGCCTCTGGGTACTGGGACAGCAGGCCTGTGCCAGCAGAGGACAGGGATTTTCATGAGAAAAACAGGAACATCCCAGGCAGGCAGACATGACAGGCATGGCAGGCACGAGTGCTCCCATAAGGAGCACTCCTGGGGGAGCACTCCCAGGAGCCCCCTGCTTGTTGGTTTTCTGATCATACAGCCCATGGCTTTGCAGCTTGCAAACACCTGAGTTCTTCCAGAAACCTCACCCGACTGGAGGTCAGATGGAGTGTGCCCCCCCCCATGCTCCCAACTCCCCATCACCCAGTCCTGTCAACCTCATGCAAAAAATAACAAAATATAACTATCCAGCTATCAAGTGCCCCAGAAGCTCTCTTCCTTTCTGGTGTTACCTGTGCTGATAGAGTCTATGTTCAAAGGAGGGTTTAAAAAACATCGTGCAAAGTCTAATAATCTATGATGAATGCGCCAGACTTGGCCAGCTAGTAAACGGTCTCCTTTACAGTGACACTCCTCAGACACTCTCATTGTGCAGGGACTTGAGTAAACTAGCACTCACTGGTAACAGCATAGGAAGAGTGGGTGAGACTGTGCAGGCCCTGCTCGCTTCCATCATGCTTTGAGGCTAAGCTACTGAGAGTGGGGGCCTACTGCTTCCATGAAAATGGGTTCCTGGTTACCAAGGTGACACTGAGTTTAAACACAAAGATGTCAACTGTTCGCTTCCGCCAAAGGGTGGCTTCTATATCTTTGGTCATGCAGTTCACAGGTACAGTGAAATTATTGAGGGTCAAGATTCTAAAACAGAGTGTCGGCAGTGGCTTGGGATTGCCCCTCTCCCCAGTCATAATTTTCAATGACTGTTCAACACTCAAACGTGTCCGTTTTATTTTAAAGTCCACGTCACCAGCTTTTCTTGGTCCTTTAAGAGATCCCACTGCAGTTGGGCATTGCAGGGGCCAACAATGGCCTAGAGGAGGACAGCAGCCACCCCTTGCACGGGGATGTACCCTCCAGAGTGCAAAAGTCCCTACTGTGCGCTGTCACTTTGCACATTCCAGTCCAGAGGTCACGGGTGCAGGGGTGTTGGATGAGCTTGACTTGGGGAGAGGCGACTCCCCTGTGGGGGAGGGGAGAGAGGAGCTTAGTTGTCAGGGAGAGAGGTGGAGGCTCAAGGCCTGGGGGGAGTCACATGCAGCCACCTCACACCTGAATCCCCAGTGGAATACCAGAGAAGAGCCAGCTTGGCCGGCTGTCTGATTCTGTCAGTTGAGAGCAGTCCGCAGTCATCCAGGGTGAGGGGTGGGGTAGCCATCACTGTGAGAGCTGATTCAAGGATGCTAAGCCAGGCTGTCCCTTTCTCTGCAACAGAACTTCTTTTCCAAGGTTCAAACAATGTGTGGGTATTTGACAGCACTCTAACCGAGGAGGGGAGGAAGGCATGGTTGGCTGCTGAGGTGACTCCAGTCCAGTCTACAAAGAAAGCTCTTTTCTATTTCTCCAGAATCGATTTCCCTGTAAGGTTGGGAAGTATATTTGCCAAGGCAATTACCACTGGCTAAGCCTCATGGCAACCCCCAGGGATTCAGAGAGTACCACAGTGGGACTGCTTCTGCCCACTGGATGGTTGCCGAGAGAGTACATGATTGCCCTGTGCTTCTGCCCTGGAGCAGTAGAGGCAACCTTCCTCCTTCGACCTTGAGGAAGCTCTCCCTCTGGGCCTCCCCCTTCATCTAGATCAAAAGCAAAATGAAGATTCTCTTGGTGTGGAGCCCATGCTCCCGAGTTCTGTCAGTCAGAATCCAAATAAACAAGCACAGCTCCCTCCGAGGAAGTTTGGGAAGCTGCTAATGGCTTCGTTTCTGGAATGTTCGCCAGAGGCTTATGCGCTCCTCACAGCTCATCATCTCAGGTCTCTACTCAAAACGCAGTCTTCAAGGTTGCAGAGCCTTTAGGACATGGGCCTGGCTGGTGGAAGCAGACCCTTAGAAGCAGGCCTTTGACAGTGGTACCTACACTCTGGGTTCAGGTACTACCTCTCTCTCTCTCTCTCTCTCTCTCTCTCTCTCTCTCTCTCTCTCTCTCTCTCTCTGTTTCTCTCTGTCTCTTTCTCTGCTTCTTGCCTGCTACTATGGAAACAGGCTGCCGGTACTTTCCCAGACTCCAGGACAGAGATGGAGAGGTAACATGGAAAGATGCTTCTCTTATATCTGTAACATTTCTGAGTGATAATCCTCTGGCAAGTAAGACGTGGCTCGAATCCACCTCAAGCCCCCAATCAGACTGTCAGGTTCCAGGCAGTTCTTCTAGGGTCCCTAGCCCCTCCCAGTCAACTGAGATCCAAGTGGACACTGAGTCTCGGAGGCTGGCCTGGCTCTGAGCCCTGTCTCACCTCATACCTCCTGTTTTCCCTGTGACAAGGCCTTGCAGGCTGTGGCAGGCTTGGTCTGCCTTCAGAGCCTCTGCATATCTTCTCTCCAGTCATCAGGGATGCTGGGGTGCCGGATCTGGTCAGATCTGAGGGTGCTGGATCTCATGGGGGGGAGGGAAACCTCTGCCAGGTGCTGTCACTGTTGTATACCTTACTGTGAAGTGAGTGGGGGCTGTGTGTACAGCTGGAGGTTCATGGGATATGGAGGCAAAGGTGTTGGCCCAGCTCAGGCTGCACAGGGCCAGAAACCTCTGGGGGAAGCTGATGTGTGTCAGCCCTTTCTCCCACAGGCAATGCTCAGAGGGAGACCACATTGGCCTCTGACACCCTGGATCTTGGTCTGCTTTGACCACAGTGCATGGATACCTCAATGTCTTTCCATGATGCAATATGGGTCACCCTTGGCCCTCTCCATAGGAGACAACATGGAACCTTGGGTGGGCGACAGATCTCAGCCCTCCCTTCAGAACTTGTGTCACTGGTTGGATTTGAACCTGGCAAATCTACATCTACAGTGAAGGCAGTCGCAGATGTCTCCTGGAGTGGAGTTTGGGAAGAGGCCTCATTTTTCCTTCAGGCCAAGAGGAACAGTGGCAGGCACCCCCTCTGTGCACTGTGATGTAGGAACCGGGAGGAGAAGCCAAGAAAACATCTGTGCTCCCGCTGAACCTGTCTCTACACTGAGGCTGCCATTTCCACACTGTCTTCTCTGCTGTGATGTAGCGGAGGAGAGATCCCATCCTGTGGCAGATTAGGGTAGCACATGATTCTAAGTGGCTTGACTTACCCAACCTGCGTCTCTGCAAGCTTCTCTCCCCTGCCCAAGTGTGTAGAGAGGAGGGAGTAGGAGAGACCACCGAGGAGGTATGTATGTAGATGTATCTGCAGGATGTCGGCCATGAGGATGGGGTGGGGCACCACTGACAGTGTCCTTGGCAGTAACTGTTGGTTACCATGTTACTGACTGGTCAGGGAAGACTGCACACATTTGGCTGGACAGTGTGTCCTTGAACTTGGGTGATAATAGACATTGATTTCTGTGTCACCGTCTCATCAGGTCTGGGTGAGTGTCCCTTACTGTCATTCCTCTTGTATCACCTCAGCTGACTCATCTTCCATCTCAAGGAATATGGCTCCTGTTCTGTGCAGCTCTCATGCCATCCCCCCACACCCCCACCCCCAGCTCACACCTGGGCCATCTACTGGACTCTGTTACTGGCCACCATGTGCATAAGTGAGGAGTGATTGGTAGACCCCCGTCCCAGTGGTGTATGAACTCAGGCCTTGGTTGACGGAATACCTACTGTGTCCAGTCACAGAACTCAGTCTGTCAGGCACATCTCCAGCCCCCAAGGAATTCCATCCCCCCACCCACCACATCTGGCCTTTGGCTGTGTGTCGCCGTCACTGCTGCTGTTTAAATAGAGCTGGCTGCAACAGAAAGGTCAGCAGCATTTCCATCTGTAGATCTAGATCGCCACTGTACAAAAATCAGGCGCTCGCCTGCTGATTCGATAGAGCATGTCTTCCCAGCATTCCTTGGGAGAGGATTTAAGGGGCTTGTTTATCACGGGACAGAAACCCCACAGGTCCAGATCTCAGCTACTTTACGGCAAAGAACACATTCCTGCACATGGTGGGCCTGGATTGCTGTTCACCGGGCTGCCTGGGCCTGGGAACCAGACAGCCTGGATCCCGGGGGTAGTGCACAAGGAGGAGGAGGTGCTGGCTCAGGGGAAGCCCCATCTGCCTTCCTGACCTGCTTCCTGGCCCTTCCAGCTCCTTCTTCCCTGGGAAGGCAGAAGGGGCCCAGAGAGAAAGTCTTTGTTTCTAGGAATGTTTTCCTTCCTTCCATAGGTCCTCTCATGTGCGGTGTCCCTGGCCTCTCACAGACCTGGTCATCGGGTTTCAGGCCATGATTTGCACAGCTGTGCATGCTAATTTGATCAAGTATCTGATTCAGGCACCAAGTGGGGCCACGGTGGCTGGCCATCCTGTCCTGTCCTGCAGGCACAGACCCCCAAGGCATCTGCCCCACTGCACACAGCTGTCTATCAAACAGTCAGATGTGGGAGTACCCGGATGACCCGGTGTGTGATTTATTTAATGATGCCCCAAGGGGAGCGAGGTGGGGAAAGAAAGACCCTTGGACTTGTGTTTCTTCTTCCTGTGGGGTCCACGGCTCTGTTCTGGGGGTTGCAGTGGAGGATGAGTGAACAAATGGTGCACATTGTTCCCCAGATGACAGCCAAAAGCACGTGAGGACTCTGGGCTTCCTGCAGGGTGGGCTCCATCAAAACATTCTCGGGAAGGTTCTCCTTGACTCTGTCAACCCTATCAGCCTCCGGGCCACCAGGAGCATCAGCATCAGGACAGCCCAGACCGTTCTGTGCCTCTGTGCATCTGTGTTCAAATCCCGACCAGGGCATGCGCTCGAGTGCCAGGACCCATCGGAACCCACTGATGCCATTCACCCTTGCTCACGCTCACCTGTTTGCTGACGAGGTCACATTCTGGGCTATGGGATGAGGATTTGAGCGGGTCTTTCTAGGGGGCACAGTTCCCAAGGTTTTCATCAGGGCCCTTACTGTTTAGTGCCTCTGACTCCTCATCTGTGAAATGGGCTGGCAGACATTCACATCGTCCTGGACTGATACATGATTGTTCAGAAGCAGCCGATGCTCAGAGCCAAGCCAGGGCGTGGAGAACAACACCTGGGCGTGGAGAAGGGCCTTGTTTGGGATGCTGCTCTCAATGAAGTGAAAGCAAATCCGGTGTGAGCGCCTGGCACCGAGCAGCGTCTTCCTGTCTGAATAGTCTAGCACTATGCATTCTTGAGCATCCCTGCATGCTGGCCATGTGGGCTTCTAGCCCTAACCCTGTCAGAGCAGAGGCTGCCCCAGGGCCTCCCAGGCTGCTATATAGCTTTCGTGGCTCTTCCCCAACCCATGATGGCTGGACATCATCAGCATACACCTCCTGCTTGGTTGCTGTGTCTCCCTCATCTCTTCCCAGGATCAAGACGTCTTGGCCGTATGGGTAAGACCAAGGACCTAGGAGTGACCGGGCTGTGTCCACCACAGATGTCATCTTATTGGACATCCTCAGGCCAGGATCTGCAGAGAAGAGCTTAGCTCATTCATTCTATTTGATTTGCTTTTCTTAGGTATTCTTATTATTTTGAAAACCATTTGGACACAGGAAAAACAAATCCAAGCCGTTACATTGTCCAGTGTCCCTTCTTCCTGTCACCTAGGACAGTTATGAAAACCCTCAAGCCCCAGTCCCACTTAGTGCCCTTCAGTCTGGAGCCTTCTCCAGGGCCTTCCCTCGGCTTCCCTGTGGATCTGAAGAGTAAAGAGGTTCTCTTCTGCCTATTGCTTTCTGTTCCAGTTGGTCTGACAGAGTCATCCAAAGTGACGGACTTTTGGGAGCTCTTCCCTCACTAAAGGACTTCCCTGTTTTAAAGATGTCAAATCAGGCAACACACAACCCATACTCCTCCACAGCTCCACATCCAGTGTCTGCATCATGGACTCCAAAATGAGGGCCCTGGCCTCATGGCTGTAGAGAAACTGGGAAAGCCAGGGCTAGCGTCCTGAGGTGTTCTGTCCCCTGACACTGTGACATGTTTCTCACTGATGTGGCTACAGAGAACAGTGACAGAAAACGGCAAATGAAGGGATTAAATCTCCAGAGTCTAAAACACAGGGCCTGAAGACCCGGACAGGTGTTGTGGCTGTAGCTGAAGTGTGGCAGAGAAAGGCCGCAGTCCAGGGGACAGCTGCTAGAAGACTGCAGGTACCTGTGAGCAGCTGAAGCTCTCCCACGCTCATCCACAGAGAACATGGCTCGCTGATCTTCCTTAGGAACCCAATCCTGACATTCTGCAATGTAAGTACCAAGGAGGAAGAGCACACTCGCCTTACTTTTGTGGGTCTTGGCAAAGACCAGTCACTACCTCGTCTTATCTATGGCTGCTGGAACCCTACCTGACCCTCAGAGCTGCGATTCCACACTTGACACTTGGTGCTGCCGGGGCTGCCCACCCAGGTGTAGAATTTGAATAAATCATAAATAGAACAGTAACTACTAGACATGACCAGATGTGGACAGAGCTGCTACTCTGTGCTCAGCCCATGGCCCACATCCCTGCCTTCAGCTTCCCCCATGTAGACATGTTCCTGGGAAATACACCCACACCTGTTTCCATGGAGACCCAGGTCTCCCCAGGACTCAGGCTTCTATCAGTGAAACTATGGATAAGAAACGAGTGCATGGGGTTGTGTGTTTAAACACTCGGTCCTAAGATGTGAGTAAGCCATGTGGTGAGCTTGCGCTATGACAGATGCCAACTGGCTGAAGAATCTGCTTCGAGGGACAGTATCCCCTGCAACCACGAGCTAATGCAGGTCCTTCCTCCTGTACATCCTCTCAGGCATCTGGATCTCAGCAATGAGGAAAAAAACGAATACATTGACGATATCTACCAGCCAAAATGTATTTTCTCATACATGTACACAAATGTACACACACACACACACAACACACACACAAGAGAAAGAGAAAGAGAACACTATTTCCTTATTTTATATAATAGCATAAAGTATAATAATATGATTTCTTTCTTCCTTTCTTTCTTTTTGGTTCCTATGAATGCAAGCTCTCTCATTAATTTACCTTTGATAGACATAAATCACGACAACCCCCTGCCCCAACAAGGAAGTTGAAAAAACATTAACAAAAAGAGCCTACTCTAGGGACTCAGAAATCCAGTGAT